>CAEGAE010064792.1:0-18429 GCA_903067095.1 Girardinus metallicus | reverse complement strand
TATATATATATATATATATATATATATATATATATATATATAATTTTTTATTTTTTTTTTCAAAAACACTTTGTTAGAAACCATTACAGAAATAACGGCGTCATGAAGGACAAGAAAAAGGTAGGTCAATAAAACATTGTGGAGGAATTAAAGCAGAGTCAGAGTATAAAACAATATTATCAACCTCAAACATCTTTGTTAACAAAGTTCAATACTTCATGCCAAAATGGAAAGACTATGGAGAAACTGCTAACCAAAAAGGAGTGACAAGAGCAAAGCCACTTTAAAAGAACAGCGAAAACAGGTCAGTTTGCCACAAACACAGCAGACCTGTGGGAGAAGATGATATGATTGGATCAAATCAAAACTAATTGTCTTGGCCAAATGGAAAAACTCTGTTGTTGTGGAAGAAATCTAACGCTGCATGTCAGCTTTTACTGACCATGCCCAGTTCTAAAGACACGGTGGTGGCAGCCTCATGGTACAATAAACGAAGTTAGAGTCGTTGTAATCATGAAAGAGAAAACCTTTTGATGCTTAAAAATGTGAGATTTGGGTGGAAAACGTCGACCGGAGTCACAATGACATTGCTTCAAAGTATATTGATTTGTTAAAATGACCTACTCAAAGTCCAGACCTAAATCCAATTGGGAATTTGTGGCAAGAGGTGAAATTAGAAGTTTCCGGATTACGTCCATCCAATCTGACTGAGATTTTGCTGTCTTCCAAAGAAGAATGGGTAACGAAATTTGTCTCAATTTGAGCAAAGACATACTGCGATTGGAGTAAAAGTTACTTCTACAAAGCATTGACTTCGAAAACAAAAATACGCCACAATTTTCAGACTTGGTTGACCTTAAAATATCAGCATTTGTCTCATAACACTTAACATACCATTACGGGCCTCTCAACTCCGGGCGATATAGACTTTAAGTTTTATCACGATATTTTGTGATCATGATAAAAGTGACCATTTATCACTTCCTTTATAGGTAACTGTATGCCTGTGACTGTGTGTCACAGCAATTATAGTCCCACTAACATAAATACTGCTCTTGAGAAGTGTTCCCATTTGCAATGCGATTCTTCAGGACACCGGTGACACAACAACAGTGTCACTTGCATCATTAAACTGCAAATCCTAACTGTGTTTAACCATATTTTTAACTTTATTGACGCTTTCTTTGAACAAACAGTGTAGAAAATAGTAAAAGTAACATAATTTTTTTTTTTTAGACATTGTTAACTGGTCAACAATGAATCAGTACTATAAAAAATTTATCACGATACGACAAATGCACACCCCTGGTTCTACTTCTGTTTTTTTTTTTTTTTTTCCCTATCCAGAATCCACGACTGGAACAGCATTTAAGTGTGTGTTCCCCCCTTGTATACACATACACACCACAAGATAAAAGCATCAGCACTCACAGCCTCTGTAGTCCGGTGTAGAGCTCCATATCGACGTCTCTCAGAGTCTGCAATCCCGTCCAGTTCTCTATGTGTCTGGAAAAACGAACAAGAAAAAGAGGGACGGTAAATGAGACATACCTTCTCATCCGAGGGAAAGAAGAAAAAAAAAACCCAAACAAACCAAGAGACATGATGGGGTGAGGAAAACTGCTTTTCCAAGTCCCCCGCTGCAAATTAACTGGCTGCGTTTTGTCAAAAGTTTTTGAATCCATATTCATTTAAACTGCAATAATTGGAACAGCTCTGACAGAGTGCTCTCTGCTGCCCTCTGATAGATTTAATTGCCAAGAGGCAGCTTCTGAGGCTTAATCTATGTAAGGGAAAGTGGGAGGGAGGAGAGGACCAAATAAACACTGCAGATGGCTTCACTTCTGTTAGCACCGTCAGACTCCGTAGTGAAGTGCTTTCTGTGTGCTGGTGGGATAAGGAAAGTGCAGTTCATGCCTATAAATTAGCTTCGGGGGAGGAAAGCGGCCATTGTGGAATTAAAAGTTTTTTTTTTTTTTTGTTTTTTTTTGTTACGGTTTTGAGAGGGACGACATGGATCAGGGCGCGGACTTTAACGGTGAATGAGTGAGTGAGGAGACAGAAATAGTTTATTGCCTTAGACGAGAGAAGTCGACGAAGAAAAAAATGGTGGCATGATTCAGGAAACTGTAAACTTAAGTTTAAATCAAAAGGCTTGGCGAATAACAGCATTACCGCTAACTGGAGCCGCATACGCAGTGAACAACACGTTCAGGAGAGTTACTAAAATGATCCAGTTACAAGCTCACGGGAACACGTGCGGGCCGAGCCCGGAGACGGATAATCAGATCGCAGCTTGTATGTTTTTTTTTTTTTTTGACAGCGTGGGGGAAAATTATGTTCTGGCGATTGTTTATGTCAAAACCTATGTTTCCGTGTTATCTGTTGGAGCCCGGGCATCTGGTGTACGATGATGAAGCGGGAGCTGAGACATCACATCACGTTTGCGTGAGTCAAGAGCTCCGAGGCGGATCACCCACTTTTCATACGGTCGAGGAGAATGCAGCCCTCCCTGATGTGAACTTCCTTATATATCTGTGTTTTGGTTCTTCTGCACTTAAAAAAAAAAACAGGCTTTACAGTTTCAGCTATCAGTTCTTGGTTTTATTCGTTTTCTGACCAAACACACCAACAGTAGTTGTAGAAATGTCTGCGGATGCAGTGACATCTAGTGGCACAAACTGCCAGTTGCGGTCAAATGCTGATGATTGGTCATTTCCAGTCAGTGTTTTGGGCCTAAAACAACCAAACACAGAGAAGCAGCATTCAGCTTCTACGCACCACAAATCTGGAACAAACCTCCAGAAAACTGCAAAACAGCTGAAACACTGAGTTCCTTTAACAGCCGTCTGTTTAGAAATGCCTCTGATTAGCAACAACTGGAACATTGATCAGCATGTCTGATTTTGATGACGGCCTTAGTTGGACTACACACTTAAACACTCAGAGATGAGAGTGTCTAACCTTGTATGTGTACGAAGGACTCGTACAAAGAACATCATCCGACTCAGACTAAGCTGCTTCACCCACAGATCCTTTTGTTGTCCTTGAAATCTTTCTGAAGGTTCTGTCTCCACTCAGGCGTAATGAGATCAGGACGCGAAACCTAATTGTAGATGCACAGCAGATTGGGACCGATCTTTACTCAGACATGCAGAGGAAACGGACGCATCACGCTAATTCCCATCGAATCGAGCGGAAGCCGAGGGACGCGAACAAAGATGATTTCCATCACCGAATCAGTAATAAACAACGATAATCAGAGCTAGTTGCTTATAGAGTAGACAGTAGTTTTTTTTTTTTTTTTTTCTTTATGGATACAATCATACTTTCACTGCGGGGGCACTAATAGCTGACCCGGCAGTACAAATGAAATAAAACAGTGTGGCAGCTATAAGTGCCTCACACTGGCAGTGACAATGCTGCTGAGATCATTTCTAAAAGGAGGAGACTGCAGACTCTGAAGGCAGAAGGCGTTAAATCTCACGCGGATTTATCCGCTCATAGCGGATGTAGCTTTACGGCGCATATGCTGAAGGAAACTGGGACCAGAACAGGGATGATCCACATTCTGGGATGATAATTTAATATCATTACCTTCCTAAAATAAAGTCTTTTGTTTGTCAAACAAATCATCTCTTGGCAAAAAAGAAGTGGTGATTTAAAAAAAACCCAAAACAAACAAACAAAAATAGAAACACAAATTTGGCAAACATGACGCACCATTACTTTAGGAAGGTGGCGACTTGCATAGCATCTTTTTAGACAAAAACGTCCTATACACCTTTGAATTTTTTGTTTCTTTTAGATAAAAAAAAAACAGGCAAATTAAACGACTCGACCAATTGTTTTAGGAATGTGACAGTATAATACTTTATTTGTGTAGCACCAATTTAAACTAAATGGTGCTGCATGTATAAAAAAATAACATTATAAGTGACAAAAACCCACAAAAAATATACCAAACCAATTAAAATACCTGCCAAGACAAAAATGAAATATTAAAGAAATTCAACCATTTAAAAGCCTTAGAGGACCTCATCTGCTGTGAGGTGTGGATCCAACCAGGAGACGTACAAGTGACATTTTCTGTTTTAATTTCATAATAGCTGGAGTTTTATGTAAAGCTATGGTCTCTTCCTGAAGAGAAATGCTAATTTTTGAAGAAGTTTTCCATAAAACTGTCAGGCATGCAGAAAGACTCTCATTACCTTGGAAAGCTACCTGCCTCAGACTAGGATGAATGGCAACAACAACAAACTTCCTTTATTTATTTTTTTCCCCTCTCCTCCATGGTAGCAATATTGCTAGTGACACCTCAAAACAGCAAATTACGGTTCATACAACCTGGTTACATACGTTTGGCCAGACTTCAAACGTCCTAACAGTGTGAGCAACAAATGACGACGTTAGCTGAACAGTCTGCATGAATTTGGAAATATTCTATTTGATCTCGGGCCTGGTGCAGCAGTCGTGCCGCTCCGGCCCCAATGGAACTCTGAGGCACATGTTTTCCCAGCATGCTCCGACAGCGCTCCAAATGGAGTTCTGTCATGTTGCTGAATGTTCGGTCGTCTCTTCTCCCTCTTTAGGAGACCGGTAAACGTTTTTCCTTTAGGTCGGGGTCAGAAGTTTCGGTGAGCACGCCGTCGTCTTTGTGGGTTTTTTAAGCAACTCCTGCGACGTTGTGATCCCAAATACGCCAATTTAGGTGGTTGCTGTGTTGGTAGCCACAAAACATCACACTGGGAATCACTGAGCAGGAAGTTTCTCTTGCCCCCCCCCCCTGCACCAGATACTGTCAGACCCACGCCGATTACCCACAATCCCTTGTTTCAAAACCAGATCGCTAATCCCAAATTAGCTGCCTTGCAGTCCATGACTTTCATTTTTTATTTTGCTGCCAAAGGAAAAAAATAAAAATAAAAATCACACATCACATCCAAAATGCTAAATTTCTCATAAATTTCCAGGAATCACAACAGGGATATTTATCCTTTCCTTTCTCAAATGGGGGAAATCAGTTCGCAATCTTGTTGCGAATCACAAACAGCTAACAGCATCTCATTGTATTATTTTCTAACATCAAAGAGGTTTGGCCATCCACCTGTTGAATCAAACACCTGTGGCGTTTCCAGGGCAACCATGTGGCTGGAGGGGCTGAAGGGAGGAAAAACTGCCCCGGCAGAGGGCAACTTTTATAGTTCTGGTTGTTTTGTGCCAAACTTTTCAGGTTGTGACGCTTAGCTGTGCCACATTATACAGAAATACCCCAAGTGTCGTGGAGGGTTTTATGGTATCAAAGTGTAAAACGGACGTTTCTGATGAAAGTTTAGTGAATAAAAGCAAAACTTACTGAGCCATCGATTCCTCAGTAAAACGGTAAAATCCCTCAGTGAATGACTGAAACTGAGAGAAAGTCGAATACCGAAGAGGGATTGCTGATAATACAAACACGAAGCAGCTGGGAGGGAAGGAAAGCAGGCAGACTGAGAGATGATGAAAAATTAACACAGAAGCAGCTGAACAGGAACTCAGAGCATTAAGAACCAAACAGGGAAAAGTCTGGCAAATATTCTAAAACAAATTAACATAAAAATGCAAGACACAGAACATAAGAACGAATTGGTAAACTTTATGCAACGTAATGAACAGATACGGCAAAATCTTTAATGTGATACTCGTGTCTTCTTCTGTTTTTATGTACACGATAGTTTATGTTTGAAGTACAAAGATGTTGAAGTCAAACTCAAAATGTTTGTCATATTCAGATTATGTGCTACAAAGCCTCTTTATGTCAAGTAACACCCCAGTCTTTGTGGCGCCCCGGGCAGAGAGCCATACCACACATAAAGAGAACACTTACTGGGATTTAAGTAATTTCTCTCTTATTTTTCATAAATTAGCATAACTCTGAAAACCACTGCACCTCTATGAAACTAATAACTCAGAGTGCAGAAAAGGAATAGGAAAACACAGACTGAACTGGCCTGATCATTAAGATTCATTGTGGATTTTATTGGATTTAAGATTACATCAGAGGTTTGGACAAAAAAAAAAAACGACGAAACGGAGGAAAGGAAAAGAAATGGAAAAGAAACCAAAGATAAATTAAGGCCTTGTTCATAATAAATCTTGCCACAGGGCAGCCAGCAGCAGTAATATTAAATGTCATTACTTTCCTTCCTTCTGCTCCTCGCTGACTGATGAATTAAATTTAAACACGTGAAAGGGGGCTGTTTGAATCAAGATGTATGGAAGGTCTGAAATGTGAAGGCAAACCTCAGGAAAACAGCCACAAAAAAAAAATTAGCAGAAGCAGACATTGTTGCTCCAAGATGAAATTACGGCCATATTTAATCACAACTTGTTGCGGTAATGCGACGCATTTAAACCGTTTATTTTTACACCCACAGCGATTAAAAACACAAAAGCAGCAGCTTGTGTCAGTCACGTAGCAATTCAAGCTCTATTATGTTTCAAATAACAGACGCAAAATTATTATATGACAAGAATATATATATAGACTTTTTTTATATATAGGCTTTCTGCTCCACCATACAATTCAGCACAATTCTCATTTTCATCAACAAACAGCCGAGAGGAAACGCACAACGCCTCCTCGTGGACACAGTCGTGTTGTCTGCTTGGAGCTCGTGGTTGTCCGTGGCGCGCCGATTGTGTGTGTGGATTAGACTGTCATGAAAACAAGATTCGGATGTGAATAACAAACGCACTGCAGCGACACCGGAGCTTTCAATCTCGGTCCGCAGGTTTCCTCGGTGGAAAACAGTTCGAGATGTAAAATTCAAAGTGTTTTGAATTCCCGGCCAATCAAGCACGGGCGCTCATCCTGACTTCAAATTAGCGGGCGAGAGCGATTATTCAACCTCACCACTCGCAGGAAAGTCTTTTTTTTTTTTTTTTTCTTTTTTGTTTCTTTCCGGAAAAGAAGAAGAGAGATTAGGGACAACGAGAAAAAAGAGAACAGGATTAGAAATAGGAAATAGTCCGTCTTATGTCTGTCTCCCCTGTTATCTGGCTTCAAATGATTCGTTCCAGGCTCTGTGTTTTATGATCCTGTTTTCTTAAAGTGCCCCCTTTCCTCCCCCCTACATACATTTCCTGCGACACGAGCGCATTACTAACCGCTACGCGGAAGGAAACGATAGCATCGGAACAAAGTGTTCAGCGTCCACCGGCCCCTGCTCTCTGAGACGCGGCGCCTCTGGAATCACAGCCATCTTCCATCTGCTTCAGAAAATGGCCTCCGACGAAGTAGAATGTGAACTGGGTGGTTCAGTGCCGGAGGAGAGCGGCCTGGAACCAAACAGGAACAGATTCCATCTCAGCAACGGCCATCTGTCGTGTTGGAGGGGCCCTGGGCGACACAACGAACCCCTACCTACCTGCTATCTTGTCCTGAGCTCTCAGAGTGTAATCGACAGAAAAAACGCTACCGGAAAAAAAAAAATACCACCACCAACCACCCAGAATACTGAGTAAGTTTAGTATTATACCAACTCTGTTTGGATGAATATAGCAGAAAAAGGAAAAAAAAAAAACAAGTCAGTAATACTAACTGTGATGTCATTTTTGTAAGAGAGAAGTAGAAGTATTTGCATTTGGGCAAACACTGAACGATTTCCTTTCGGCTTTGGACCATTTTCATGCACTAATTACTTTTTTTTTAACACTTTGCCTCTAAATGTAGAATTGAAGTTAAATTGTGGACGAAAAAATGTTAATTTTTATTCCACAGAAAAAATAAAATCTGAAAAGTGTGGTCTACATTCGCAAATTTTTTTCTTCTTTTTTCCTATTTCGTGCTTCATACAAAAAACTCGGTTTTTATTATAAATGTGCGCAAATCTGTCAATAAAATGTTGAAAAACACAATTTTGCCATTACAATTTTTTAATCAGAAACGTGATTAAAGTCTCATGTGAATGAGTGAATAAGTCATTAAAAACATGCCTTGACCGCCATCCTCCATCTACTTCCTGTCACCTTCGTGGTTAATGCTGCCGCTGGCAACGTCCTGTTGTTGATCACGTGACTTGTGTGACGCGAAGAAAGCGTTTCTGTTAACAATAAACCAATTTTGATACGGCTAAAAACCCACAGTGCCAAAAAGCTTCTTTTCTTTTAATTGGCATGTTTTCATAAACATATTTTCAAACGGTCAAGTTGCGCATTTATACGGTTAATGGAAACACGGCTATTGGTACGTTGCTAATTTTTAACATACAATGATTAGTTTCAGACCGTCATCAGGCAAAATTGATCTCACCAGATGAAAGTCTGTGATCGAAACAGTGTATAGAACCTTCCCCTGTTTTTCTGATATAGCTCCTTTTTTTTTGGTTGTTGTTTTACCTTTGGTCCTATGCTCCCATTCTAGCTATAAATATGTGAATTTTTTGGACTCTACCAGTTTACACTGATTCCCTGAATCAAAATCCAAAGCAGGCAGTTTCCTTCTGAAGCCTCCAAGCAGTAAACATAAAACCCAACACACCAAACACTCACAAATAACCAAAGCTGAACTTCTTTTAGCCAACACTCAACTAGCTTTGTCCGGAGGACACCCTGAATGCACCACGCCTACGACGACGCATGTTGGTGGTTTAAGATTTGCGAGCAATGAGATGAACCTTTTATGATTTTATTTAGTTTATACCAAAGCTGAAGATCTTGCAGCATAAGAATCCTCTAGTTGGTCCAATGTACTTACGAGTAGATACGAGCATCACCTGAAATCTTTGAGAAGGATTCACTAAATCCTTTTCTTCAACTCACGCCAACTGGAAAGACACTAAAGTTCATAAACAACAAGTCGGGGCTAGAGGAAGCAACCTGAAGCTCTGCTTTGAGCTTTCACATTACACTGAAATTTAAACAATGTTATTGATGAAGAGGAGCATAGCTAAAGAAACACAAGCGAGGAAAGAAACCATGTGAATACTTAAAATGAAATGATTGAATATTGTGAATTTATTTGTTTGTTGGCTAAATTATATATATATATATATATATATATATATATATATATATATATAAAAAAATCGATGTAAAACCTAAACAGGACGTTGGAACCCATGTTGCTGTAGAGCTATGTTGCTGTGTTTAGGACTAAAGGAATGATGAAATCAGGAAATAGCCGTGGTATTTTCAGGGCACAAATTGTGAGAAAACTTCATCTGAAGGTGAGGGTGACTCTTTTAGCAAGGCAGCAACCTGAGTCTGACATCCCACAGCACAAAGAGATGGCTGAAATGAAATAAAAAGATTGCTTTTTAAAATGACCAGCATTGAGTCCTGACCTGAATCACACCAGGAACCTTTTGAAAGAGCTGAAATCTGCCATTATGGAGCCCGAAGTCAAACCAATAGAAGAAAGGCATGTCAAGCAACCTGCCATCAGGTTCGAGGATTTTCCAGATGGACGGATAACGCATATTTAGACTCTTTTCATTGTTGCGACACAACACAAATAAAGACGGTGTGCAGGCTGGAAAAAACCCCAAAGTATTCTTTATGTCAGTTCTAAGGTTATAGGACATAAAAATAGTCCTTTCTCTGCCTTTTCCAAAGTTGTGTGTGAGAAACATCTCACGATTCAACAGCTAATTGAATCGCCTGTAGCAGTTTTTACTTTTTTGTGTTTTTGTAAATATGAGAGGGAATTTCCATCCACTTTTCCTTACACCACACGTCTGCAGAGAAAGACATCTCTTTCTCCACAGCTTACTTAGAAGGCCCACTACAGCATTTCAGTCTAGTTGCAGTCTGGAAATTGACTAGACCACCAAGATTATTCTTCTTTTTGTTGCAGATTTGCTGCTCTGTTTGGGATAATTGTCCTGTTCATGACTCACCGGTGGCAATGTGCAAACGTCCCGTAGCTGCAAAATAAGCGCAAATCATCAACCCTCTACTTCTGTGCGCTGGTCTTCTGTTTTCTCCCACACACCTGGACTTAGTGGGTAATTACCAGGCTTCTGCAGAACCTGATGGGAAGCTGTGAGGAGCTTCTGCAACCAGTTGAACCAGTTGTGAAGTAGAGAGACTTCTGAAACATGCAGGACGGCGTTTGGGGCCCGCCGTAGTAAAGGCCTCGTCTCGCCAATCTATATTGTCCCAGAAAGGCTTGTGGGTCACTGAGTTGTTATGGAGATTTTCTTTTGCAGAGAAGATGGGGTTTTTTGGTAACTGCTCCGTAGAAGCTACATGGACACATTGCATGTTATCATTTACATCTGGAAATTTTGCACATGCGCACAACTCCGGAGGGCAAAAAGACGATTCTTTTCCTTGCCATCCATAGCCGCGCTGCGCCCAGCAAAGGAAAAACGATGCAGAAAAAAAAAAAAAACGTTGAAGAATAACTAAAAACCACTCGTACTCTTCTTTTCTCGCTC
The DNA here is from genome assembly GCA_903067095.1 of Girardinus metallicus. Classification (NCBI taxonomy): domain Eukaryota; kingdom Metazoa; phylum Chordata; class Actinopteri; order Cyprinodontiformes; family Poeciliidae; genus Girardinus; species Girardinus metallicus. The sequence goes on along the minus strand of CAEGAE010064792.1, from coordinate 8,005 downwards.
TGTATCGGCTGCGCTACACACAGGCTCGTTGCCAAAGCAACCAACTGACTATAGTGCCACTAATGTATCAGGATTCGACACCAAAAGACGCGCAAACATTTCCCACACAGAGCAAAACGTTCAGTCCGTTACAGTATCACCTGCTACTGATGATCTGTTAAGAGTTGGCAGGTTGGTCGACATTTCTTTTTTTTTCCCAACTGAACTGAAACACACCAAATTCTGCAGCACATCTACATGTTAAGGTTGTGAAAGTCAAACTAGCATAGCTCACCTAGTTCCCTCCCTTCCCCGTTTTTTTTTTTTTTTTTTTTTTTTTTTTTAACTTTAAACATTTTACTGACCTTGTTATCTAGTTGTTGTAGTGTTGACAATTAGTAGCAAAGCACTGCGTCGCTTTCTGTTTTATATATCACATGTACGTTTATATTTAGTCTGTTATGCTGACGACCTGACAGCTAAAACCAATGGTAGTCCTCGTCTGTGAGCCGTAGTCTGCTTACGTTTGTAGTTAAGCAAAGGTAGCAGAGGAAGCCATGTTGGCTACGCTTCCAAATATTGAGAGAATAAAGGCGGAGCCAGAGGAATGTCATAAACATTTTATCTCTGGCGAAGATGGTACACACAGTGTCCGGTGAGCTTTGTAGCTTAGCTTCTTTCACATACCTAACAATAAGTCAAAAGGGTTGAAGATATGAAGTGATTCTGTACTTTGATTAGGTAGTTAATCATTTCTGAACCATGTTTAGATCAGTTCATTTTTGTACAGGAACACAGTTGTGCCTTATTTTTGCTAAAAGGTAAGGACTTTCTCATATCTTCCTAAGCTTTCTTTTTCTTACAGTAAATGAACTACTAAAGCAACGTCAACAAGCCAAGTCTCACACTTTTACCCAGTCGCAACAAAAAAAATTGGCAATTTCCCCGCAGCAAGCTTAACGTCACCCGCGCGACCCGACAGCATATGCCCCGATTTGATTGAACCAGATATGATTCTGACTTCGCACCGTGACGAAAAGCCTTCCCTCGGCTGCATTGTGTGCTGCGTTGAACGCGAAGACGGCGCGAGGCTCCGAGGAGCACAAACAGCAAAATAGCTCCTGTTCCTCGGTAATCTCCTCTGATTCTGCCCCCATTGTTTCCAACGCTTCTGCCTGTGTGTGATTTACGACTTTGTTGGAATGATCTACAACGCTCGAGCTGCGACCTTAATGGGAAAATGTTTAATAAAATAGAATGTCTCTGGTGTGTTCCTGGGATATTGATCTACATTCTGCCTCCCTCTCTGTTTTCATAAAAGGCAAAAGGAGCGCTCCTCTGCAGCCCAAAACACTTCTGAGGGAGGGGGACGCGATACTGAAGCAGCACTCCTCTAGATTAAAACACCAACCGAACATCAATCAGATAACCTGCTTTTCTTTGTTTGTTTTTTTTTGTGTTTTTTTTTTCTTTTTTGCCTGTTTCGGAGTTGCATTGTATCGAGAAAAGAAACAAGCAAACAAACAAAAAATGCTGAAAAATGACAGTGAGAAATAAAAAGATGAGGGAAAACACAAAAGGAGGCTATTTTTCCCTCAATATTTACTGCAAGCGGGAGTCAGAAAATAAGTCATCCTCCAAAGCAATCATGAGGGAGATTTGGCATTCTAGGCTTGTAAATTGGAATCAAGCATCACAATCTCTGTGGCTTCGCGCGCTGAGACAAACCCACGCCTGTTACCTCTATGCAAATGTAATCACATGCACAGGCAGACAGATGCACCGGCTTCCTTCTTTAATGTATGAGCTTATGAAACGATATCCACCTTCCATCTGTTGGTCAGAATCTCAATTATTCAACGGCCTCCAACAACGACGTTAATATACAAAGCCAACTGGACTGGGGGCTTTTTCACCTCTGTTTTCCCACCCGGGCTTTTTCTCACTAATGACACACTAAGGTGTTCGGCGTCTGCCGGGCGGTGAGCTCTGGAACTTTTCGATTCCAAAATACAAACAACTAAATTATAATTTAGTATATTTATTCAGTTGTGGTGGCGCAAATCTCGAGTTAGGAACGCACTGATTCATTTTTTTCACTTTCGATACTGATATCGATACCTGAGATTTACAATCAGCCGATACCGATACGGCCTGGAAAATCAGTGCTCACCTGACTTAAAGCATTTCTTTTTTTACACACAAGCATGAATGTACTAAATTACAAATTTATTTGATAACTCTGCAGCACACCGACACTCGTTTGACGAGCTAGGTCAAACGTTTAAAAAACAACTTTAATTTTTCCAGTCAGGGCAATTATGAGTAGAACAGCCAATGTGAAATAAACGATAAAGAAACTGAAAATGACAAAAACGCTAAGATCACTGCCTTGGTGAAACGTGTAAAAATGAACTCCAACAAATCTTTCAAAGAAAGAGCGATTATGAATTCTAAGTATGATGTGAAAGAAATAATAAAGCATGACGTCACTCAGAGCACAAAACATAGAATTACACTGAATAGATCTGCCCTCATGGATTAGGCACGACGTCACCAATGCCTGGTCTAGAATATTTCCCAGTATTGGGACCGATGCAGACATTGATATCGGATCGGTGTGTCTCTAACTAAAATGACAAAATGTTTCTCGTCATTGTAACCGCCTGCCGTCTGAAGAAGCAGTGTCTAGTTCCTGTTTCAGCTTAAGCTGTTACTATGAACTGTGGATCTGAGGTTGAAAATCGAGAAAAAAACTAAGTATAAATTTAATCGTTAAGAGTTTCCTACTACTTTGAGCTCCACTTAAAGAAGCACCTCTTGAAATTGGGTTTTAAGTATGTGTATCGGTCTAAAATTGTCCAAAAAAAAAAAAAAAAAATCCTTAAAAAATAACAATTCAAAGTCTTGGATTGCACTGTAGATATTTGTTTTGTAAATTTAGTAAATACCTCTTAAATTATTATGCACAAAGTCTGCATAGAGCTGTGTCGGTTCTGCTTTTTATCCCATTATCAGTGTAAATGACAGGAAATGTAATGCACATTTTCTGAAAGAATGAAGAACAACAACCAGCTCAGTGTCATTTTTTTTCATCAGAGTGTCGCACGGACATTTCCACTTTAATCCCATAACGCTTTGAACTAGAAACATTATTCGGCAGTCAATTGGCGGGTACAATATGTAGAAACAACTGTGTCCTCTGTTGTTTCCCCCGCCTCATTTTTACAGGGCAAATATGAAAGCTCGGTCAATTTGTCTCAATGAAATTACCAGCGGTAAGTTTGAGCCGAAAGAGAATGATTCTGACATGAAAAAGACGGGCAAAACGAACCGTATTACAGTTATATTAAAAATGATTCTCTGGCCGAGAAACGACCGACTCAGCACTGTAGATGTAGCCCTACAGCAACTGCAAGGGGAAATAAATAGAAAAGGACAAGCTGGGAGCAAGAAAAAAAAAACAAGAAGTAGAACGGACAAGAGGGGTCGATCACAGGACCCGAAAGTGGAAAACAAAATGGCGAGGATAATATTTTTGATTGATTTTGCTTTTGTTATCCAAGCCTTCCAGTGAGTAATCCTCCTGGATCGCCTGAATTATGAGGCTTTCACATGCGGATTTGGGTCTACTAAGTACTGGTCTCCGTGGTTCTGACCAGGTGGGTGCTTCACAATCGCTTTCACTAAAATGATCAAAACATTCATACAAAATGCAACATGGAGGAGCTACACTGCAAAAAAACAAAAAAAATCCTACCAAGTAATTTTGGTCGATTTTTCTAGTGCAAATGTCTTGGTAGACTTTAAAAAAGACAAAAGTAACTTACAAGCAACTTTTCAGCAAGATATAAGAGCTTGTTTGAAGTCAATAATTCTTTAATATTGACGAGGACAAAAAAAACTCTTGTTCCATTGGCAGATTATTTCACTTATAACATGGGAGAAATGTCTTCCAAGTGAAACAGATCACCAATGGACAGGCACTGCTTCATCAACAATAAGGAATTATTGACTTATTACAAGCACCTTTGCTGAATTTACAAGTAGCTGTTCAGGAAGACCTAGGCTGGGATTTTAAATGATCGCAAGGTCTCAGGGTCCACAAAGTGTTAAAACTTATGGGAATTTGACTGGATTATTTTCCAAGTGTGTAAATTTGGGATAAATGAGAAGCAAGTCTGGACAGATGTTTTGGGTATCCAGACTCTTTTCTTTATCTCATGTTCCAAAAGGACAAAGTGAATCCTTTCTGGACCGTAAATGTTTCCTTTTTTATTTCTTGGTGACTTCCTTGACCTTATTATTTGTCACGTTGTGCGATTTGCCCAGTGAATTGTAGAGTGGAGTGTTTTTTCTTCTTTATTGTACATATTATTTGCACTGGAATCTAGATCAAAATTACTTGCAGTGTTGCTCTTCCAACACTGCAAGTTTCCTGTGTGAATGTTTTTGCATTTCTACAGTGAGCAGCACTTTGTCCATACATTTGTCTTTAAACTGGTAGGTATTTTACACCACTGTTAGCTCTTTCTCCTTAAAGGAAAGCCGGATCATATTCGTGACTAATAAGTTTGTATTTACAACTCTGATTATTATCTGTCACGTAAAACGGCATCAATATTTGCTACAGTTTTCTCTCTTGTGAACAAAATTTATGAAATATGAAACTGATTGTTAGGGATGGGGGTTTATGTTAGACTCAGGAGATTGATTTTTTTTTTTTTTTCTTCCTGTATTTTTTCTTCTCTCCTGCTTGTTAAACTGAAGACTAAGAGCAGCTCTATATTGGGTGAAAATAACTGTCAGCTAGTTTTTTTACCCTTCAGTTCACTTGCTCTGTGTGTGTGTGTGTTAGCTGGAGTCACGCCAGAGCCATCAGCTCAAAGTGTTTTAACGCAGCTAATATTCCCAGCCAGGACGCCGTTCCACGGCTGCCCCTGGACTGTTCCGTGTCACCGCTTTGCCAATCCAGCCCTGGGTGGAAACTACCTAAGCCTCTGAGTGTCACTGCTCACATGAGGCTCAGCCAGTCCGCAGCGGGCGGCAGTGGTGGTGGAGGGGCAGAGGTTTTGGTTGGGAGAGGATTTGGCAGGGCTAAACGTTGCGGGGGCGCTGGTCCGTGCTCTGAAAGGTATCAACTCTTCGCACATGACTAAGCTCAAGATTTTCTGCCCAAAATGAAAATGACTGTAATTAGCAAGTCGTTTTGCCAAGTGTCGCTGGGCCACGATCCTCTCCAGATTCACGCTTTGGGTTGGAATTATTTAGCCGGGCCTCGGATGATGGCGGCGGATGAGTTGTTGTCAAACGTGTCCTCACGGGGAGACAAACGCAAACTGATGACAAACAGACGACACGTCCTCGTTCTTATACGAAGGACGTTTTTAAGCGCAGAATCCGATTATCTGAAATGCTTTGTTTTTGTGCTTAAAGCAGCACTTGTATAAAACAGTTCTTCATCTTGAGTTTTTTTGTGTTTGGTAAACAATTATTGCCGTTGTACGTATTAACACCCTAAATCACAAACAAAATCAGCTGTCCAGACGCGCAAAACACCACTTACTGCTCACGTTTGTCTAAAACCAAAATGGCCGCCGTTCTAAATTTAGCAGCTTGACGTCACTTGGGATCAGTGTCATATTGCGCAAGAAGCAAACACTTCTGACTAGCAAGTGGAACATAGTTAGTTTGGATTTGATGTCATTCAGTGATCCAGAATCTGATTTACGAAATAAACGGGAAGCTTTGCAGAAGAGACAGCAGATCTGGTTAACAACCCTCCCACCCCCACTGTTCTACAGAGCCCACCAAACAAAAATATTTCATGCTATATTTACAGACGTTGTCTATTCCTATCGGTTAAGCTTCATTATTTTGAAAGAAACCTGCGAGTTTTTGAAGCCCATCCTTTGCCGGGTGTATTTCATCACCAGTACACCGTCGATTAAAAAACTCCTAGACAGCAAAGGGCAAAATCCTCACTGTCTTTAAGATTCATCGAGCTTCTTTTTTCTTTTTCTTTTTTCCTCTCTGTCAGCAGTTCTTCCTCAACTTTTCTTAGAGCGCTGCTGTCCTGCTGAGCATGACAATGTTTAATCAAATAAGTGATCTTATGGCTGGATGTCAGCCAAAAGTGCCATCCTGCATGCAAATACAGCAGACCTAGAGCGCCGGGGGCGCGCATCGTGCTCAAAGTTGATCACATCTGGATGCATGAATAAATATTGATGTGTGTGTATATATATATATATATAACACAATATTATTCAAATGACCCATCTGCAGGAGCTGCAGTCAGCGTGATGGGCGGAGCTAAAACGAACGCGACGGGTTCTCTGTCAACGGACGGAACGAGATAAGACGGACAGGACAAGATGGTGTGGGACCCGGGAGGACAGGAGGAATATGACAGGAGATAAAGACCGTCATGGAAGATAGCGACGCGCTCCGACAGGATAGGATAGATTACAATTACGGACCCTACCGGATAGAAGAAGATGGATGGACCGAGGTTAGGTGAAGACGTGACGGGCAAGAATTTAAGTGCGACAACAACCAAATAATGAGGAACAGCTTCTTCCTCGGGTTAGACTAGCATGAGAGGAAGTGTGACGGCTGCCTGCCTGTAACACAACGTCGCTTCATTTAAGTGCAGACGTCTGCCCGTCAGAAACTTCTTCAGTTCCTCCACTTATCAGCGCTTCCTCTCCATGTTAGCCAGAAACCATGGCCCAGATTTCTTCCTCACCGATAGGCGCTTTGAAGAATTATTCTCTTAGTTATGAACTGCTACGTACTGAAATATGTGAATTTCCCTCCAGGATTAATAAAGTATATTCATTCATTCATGAAATGCCTTAGAGGGGCTGTATCATGCATTTTCCAGTCACATAGTAACACTTTATAGCACGGTCAAGTATTTATGTCACAGTTGGTTGTTATAAAACTGATGTATATGTCAAACATGACTTAAAAGGAATTTGACTTCGTAATGTAACGCCTTGAAATTGGGCCTCAGTCTCTTTAAGAAGCTCCCGCACCTTTCCGAAACTCCGCCTTCAACACGTCCACACATCAACATTTCTCCATGAAGTGTTCACAAACGTTCGTCAGAGCGTTGGACCGAGAAGCAGCTCGTATGATGAGCTCAGCAGACGAGCAGTTCCACCTGGTGTTTTGCCAATTAGTGCTGCCGCTGGTCTGAAGGAGCTGAGAGAGAGAGAGTCGCAGGTGGTGAGGCGGAAACTCGGATTGGAAACTCCAGCTCCGAGGAGTGGTTGCCACAGGAGATTTCAAACACGCACGAAAGAATCAAAGCAACGCTCCCGGAATGTTTCTGATGTAAAGCTCAAAAAAGTTGATTTTACATGATACCTCCCCTTGAATTAAAACCTGACCTTCTGTTGCCAAAAAGACAGAGAGGGAAACGAAGCGCGCCATGAGGTGGAGACAGAGATTTGGAGCGCAGACATATTGCACCCTGAGCTGCATTCAAAGGGCTTTGATTATAGATTATGAAGCCATCTGTTAAGAATGCCGGTCACATTGTACATAATGCGGAGCATATTTAATGTGGGCTGTGAGCACCTTCTGCTGCTGATCCTTCTCACCTCAGGCAACAATGAATAAAGACACCTTTCCGAAGGCCAGCAGCTCCAACTGTGGTCTAGCGCAAGTCCCAGTGGTAGGAGAGGGAGGGGCAAGGGGGGAGAAAGAGGCGACGCCCGGCGTACGCCTACGTGAGGAGCGAATTAAACGCTCCACGCACGTCCTTCATGGCGCTGGTCTCCTCCAATTTCAGGATATGATAAATCTGCAGTGGAGGGGCATCTCGCCTGAAGAATTCAATTAGGTGAGAAAAGAGAAGAGGATCACAGTGATATTAGAGAGCTGATTGGAGAGCTCCTCGGCCCTCCCAGTAATGAACCACCACGTTCTTCCGCTGTGACTGGATTGATTTGACAAGTTGAGCTCAGAGTTCATCCACTTTTTTTTTTTAAAGTCAATCCAGTATATATATATA
>CAEGAE010064789.1:0-44623 GCA_903067095.1 Girardinus metallicus | reverse complement strand
GGATTTGTCAAAGGTACAGGCGTTGATTTTAATATATATATATATTAAAATCAACGCCTGTACCTTTGACAAATCCACATCAGGCCTATCATCTAATCAGTTCAATTGCCTATAATCAAGTTGTCCGCTCTTCTTTTCTGTGTCGCTCCGCCTCAAACACAACCAGCACTTTAAAAGCAGCAGATGGACAGGGAGTCTGAGGTTACCGAGGTCCGCTGAAATCCGGAGAATGCGTGGAGTCCCCCGCGCGTCCCGAACTACAGCCCGGCCAGCGATCCCGCGGTCCTGCGTGAGTGTGTCGGTCTGTCGGTCTCTCCCTCTCTCTCTCCCTCTCTCTCTGTGTGCGTGTGTGTGTATATATATATATATATATGATGAAGGGAGGGGAAAAAAAAGGGCTCCACCATCCAGTGGACCTGCCGTCGGCGAGAGCTGCAGTGATGAAGAAGAGGAGGAGGAGGAAGTTCGATGTGTGTGTGCAGCTGCAGCAGCTCCTGCTTTAATGCAGCCGTGGGTGAAACACACACACACACACACACACACAGTAAATCATTCTCTTCTCCTTAGCAGCGTCTGTTCTCACCGATGGGAGTACTGCTTTTCAAAATAAAAGCCTATGGGTTCCTTTAGCGCCTGGAAAAGGCTGGAAGTTAATTTAAGGGTTTCCAGGCAGGGCTGTCCCCAAGTATTTTTGGAGCAGTGAGCATATTTTAATTTGCCACCCCCCTCTCCCCCCACACACCAACATGTTGATAGCAGATGACATTTTGGTTTGACAAGTTACTATTGATTTGAACACTACAGGAGTAGCAAACAAGCAAAGATGCTCAATTAATTAGAAAAACGCTTAATTTACAGTAAACAAGTTATCAGGTTTAATGTCTTTTGTTGTTAAAATTTGGAACAGATGTGTAGAATGTGGACAATGTGCGAGCCAACGCTACAAAATAAAATGATGTTCTTGGGCGCCCCCTGGTGGTGCTGGAGGCCGGGGACGCACTAAGCAGCGCCTTACATCGCACGTGCCTCAGGCCGGCTCTGTTTGCGAGCCTGGATGCGTGTGGGGAAAAGAAAATACAGAAGTACATTTCCACACTTTCCAAAATTAGCCAACTGCAAATTAACATTTTATTATACAGTCACATTCAACATATTTGAATATTTGTTCAAATGAGGTTCGTTTGTCAGATTAAAAGTACTTTTTTTTTTTTTGATTGCTTTGATGCAATTTTCAAATTTTAAATGTCATGGTTTCATTACCTGTAAATGGAAAAATACTGTAATCAGCAGGAGTAGAGGCTTTCAAACATCCATATGCGTTTAAGGTGAAATAGATGGGTTTTCAGTAATATTCAGTATTCTAATTTGTCACTGGACTAAAAGCGCTCATGGAATGTGGACATTTAAGGCTCCCAAATATCTAAATCCAGCAGCGCGATTTTTCCTTAGTTTGATCTCAAAGGACGGCTGGCGTCCCGTTCAGCTCGGTGTTTCTTTGAAACCTTGTTTTTGGCAGGAAGGGAACTATCAAAGCAAAACCGAGCAATGTCATCTTCACAAACTTTCACTTTGAGTCTTCCGGTGTTGTTCCCAGCTCAGTGGGTCCCAGAATGGAAAATGGCAATGCAGCAAGGGGTCAGAGTTATTCTGGAGCAGGAAGGATTATGAAGCCAGTTTCACCAAGCAGTTTGAATAAAAGCAAAATAATACTTCCTATTTAGTTTTTCAACCAGCTCAACCTAAACTCACTGTTCATGTCAAATAATGTTTACTTCTGTCTTTTGGCTTCACTTCATGGCTTATGTGCAGAAAAAATGTCTGTATTTAGTTTCTAATTTCACACATATGAAATGTAGAGTTAAATTAGAAAGTCAGATTTTATAAAAGAGAAAATGTTTGGCTATTTTTTTTTTTTTTGGTTATGTATCTTTTTTTTAGAAAACTTTTGTTCATGCCAGGACCAGGACAGAATACTTTGTGTACATGGCCTCCAAGCTTTTCAGCATTGTTTATAATGGCCAAAAATTTACTGGAAATTTCTGTAGAAAATAACCAACTTGACAATTCAGCTGACAGTGCAATGTTCTGTTCTTGTTTTGTTTTGTCTCTTCTATTCAAGCTTGAAGTGTGTTCAAAATCCATCAAAAATAAACAAATAAATAAAGTCAAAATGTTTGATAGGAAATTCCTTAAGGGAAATGTGAATCATGTCTTCTAGCAATAATCATAATTGTCTATGATTATTAAATTTATGAAGGATTTTTCATTAAATAACAAAAAAAAATATGGACAATCTTGAGTGTCCTCTTCGTGAGAATCTTATACAATACGAGTGTCTTCAGTCAGAGGCTTCTTCATATGCCCTGAACTACTGACTGCTACAGGCAATCCTTCCAGCTCACAGCCATGAGCAACACTTTAATAACCTATGACTTACAACCATGTTTAATCAAATTAATTACTAAGTAATATTAAATGTGTTTAATAAAATGTCAATTCTGAATTTGATTGAAACACACAGAATATTTTATAAACCCTGTAAACGTCATTTCTTTTTTTTTTTATTTGGCGCAGTAATATTAACCGAGGTACTATTTTTAAAGCATAATCATTTCAAATGTGTTAAATCTAAACTGCACCCGTCTCATTAACAAAGAGCAGCCCTTCTCTCAAGCGGCGCGACACTTTGCGACACAACACGACAACCCTCTACCACTTGTTTCCGAGGTAACACGATTGCGTAGACAGCCGGCTCTCAACAGCGACTGGCTGTCTGCAGACCGTAAAGCGCAGCGGCGTTCTGCTTGTCCTAGCTTAGGTGGCTAAACAGTAAACACCGGTAATTTAGTGGCGGCGTTTCTGACACGTCGCTGTTTGAGCCGGTTTATTTGTTAAGAGCGTCAAAATGGCTGAAAAGTTCGACAATCTCGAGGAGCACCTGGAGAAATTCATCGAGAACATTCGGCAGCTGGGAATCATCGTCAGCGACTTCCAGCCGAGCAGCCAGGCGGTCCTGAACCAGAAACTGTGAGTTAGCTTCTTTCTAGCTTCATTTAAAGACAGTCTTGCGGTAGAAAGCTTCGTGTTGAGCCGCTCCATGCACCTCTCCCTCCAGGAACTTCATGATATCCGGGCTACAAGACATCGATAAATGCCAAAAGCAGCTTCATGACATCAACGTCCCTCTGGAGGTGTTCGAGTGAGTGATGCAGCTTGTTCTGTTGCACATTGCTACAATTCACCTTCTTTTTTATACTAATAGCGGGGAAAAAAACATTTCTTACTGCGACGCAGTTAGCGCCTGTGGTGCTGTGTAAAACCACTCCGAACTCCATAACAGAATTAGCCAATTTAAGATCATAATCACTTTCTGGTGTTTCTTTAGATCCAAATGGAACATAAATTTACTATTCACCTCCCATACCAGTAAATAAACATTCGGCCTACGGATGTACGCAAAACCTCTACTAAATTCATTAAGTTTGTGCTTTATCTGTACCACGTCTTACCATGATTTCATGCTAAACTCTGTTTCCAAAGGTACATCGACCAAGGCCGAAACCCGCAGCTGTACACCAAGGAATGTCTGGAGAGAGCCTTGGCAAGGAACGAGCAGGTCAAAGGGAAGATAGACACCATGACGGTAAGAGATTATGGGGGGGAATAAAAAAAAACCCAGCAAAGGTCTGGGATTTGATGTCAATGTTTTCCAGAACTGCATAAGTATTGAAAAAAGTAGGGGATGGAAAGTGTTTGTATTGAATTTAATCTCTAAAAGTCACGTCATCCATCTGTCTGTACATCTGTTCATCCTACAGAGATGTCTTTTTTTTATTATTATTATTTTTGAGTCAAACTATTAAAATAATGGTTAGAAATTGACCAGAATGTAAAAATTTCTAGCTCGCCATTTGCTTCATCTTCTATTGTTTTTTTTTCTTTTCTTTGCGTTGTAGAAATTCAAGAGCCTCTTGATTTCCGAACTCAGCAAAGTTTTTCCCGAGGAAATGGCCAAATACAAGGATATACGTGGAGAAGACGGGCCTTCCTAGTGGCTGCAGCTCACGGCCCTCTCCCCGACCTTCACCCTGTGACCCCTCCTGTATGGAAGGCCTGAATGAGGATCCAACAGGCGGTTTGTGATGAACGCTTCTCATTTCTGCTAAACATCGTGCGGCTGCTGACGGCGATGAAGGTCGTAGGTCAGAGCAGAACCCGGCCCCGCCAGCCATTACCTTCTTGTACGTTGAAACTTATTTAAAACCCTTCTTTTTGGGGAGACGTCACTTTTTTAACGCCTTGGATGTGTTGTGAGAGTTTGAAGTCATTTTATTCATTCCGCTTTAAGTTTTACAGAGAGAAACGTTTCACAGCTCATTTCTAAGTATTGGGGGGAGAGACTCCACCGGGTTCACAAACTGTATATTTATACTTGTATTTTTTTATAACGCGTCTTTATCATTGCGCAAACTCATGAGATTTTGTATCAAGCTCAGGATACTAAAGGCCATGGTGACTGAATGGAGATGTTTTTTGACGATAACTTTGTGCCTCAGTGTACAATCTTTGTCACGTGTTTATATTGTAATGTTTAATAAATCCATTTTTTTTGTATGCTGAAACGGTAGCATTTGTAAAGTGTAAGAGGAAATAAATTCTTTGAAGATAAATTGGATCTTTTCTTTAACAGAAACGACATGTTAATTAGCTTTACTACATATTCTGTAGCTTTGTCATGAGCTTTAAAGGTAGATAATGTAACTGAATTGAAATCAGCAATGGAAATAGCATGTGTGTGTGTGTGTGTATAAATATGACGGTACATATCTTTACTGAAAATAATCGTACTTTGAGAATATTAGCCCATGCCTACATGAAAGTGTTAAGTTTTTTTTTTTTTACATTTCCAATTGGAAAAAATAAAAAATATATAATTTAAAAAGACAGGATTTCTAGCTGTACAGATAATTTGAGAAATATCCAAGATGTTATTTAAAAGTAAAAAAAAAAAAGAGGCACTGTACCCCACACAGATCTGCCTTTGACGTCGTTGGGATCGTTCAGCTCGGGTTGCACCTTGTGTGAAACTATATCCGGCCTGTAAAAGTCTGCAGCGCTGAAACAGAGAGACAGACGCACAGAGATAGACGAGGCTGCGTCATCCTGTTGGTAACAACGCAGTGTGCCTCCACCTTAAGGGATTAACCACAGCGTCAGCTTCACCTGACCCCTGAGGCCTGATACTCTGAGACAGGAGGAGGAAAATGAGCCCTGTTATTGCCCGGTGACGTACAAAACCCTTTTTCACAGTCCAACCACAAACCTCTTTGTATTCTATTGAGATTTAGTGTGAAAGACCAACACAAGTTGTTCCGGAGGAGAAAATATTGATGTTTCTCTACATTTTTTCGAAACAAGAACTGTGGCATTTATATATCTGAATAAAGTATCCTTTACTTGGAGACTAGAGTTGACTAGTGTAGACAACTGTCTTTGTAGGTCACCTCATAATCTGCCTAAACTGATGGGTTGAGCAATGAGAGGATTAATGAAAGAAGCAGCTAAGAAGCCTTTGTTCACTCTGGGTGAGCTGCGAAGATTCACAGCATAGGTGGGAGGATCTATCAACACAACAATTACTATCCACTCACTACACAAGGAAAAGTGGTTGAAAGAAAGCCATAAGACATGCAGTTCATCAAAAGCCTTGAAAGAAAGTTTAATTGGTCTTTCTGTCACTACCCAAAGCTCGCGACCATACCACAGTAGGAATGTAGATCGACCTGTAAATCGAGAGCTTCGACTTTTGGCTCAGGTGTCTCTTCATTCCGACAGACCGCTACAGCATCCTCATCACTGCAGATGCAGCACCAAACCGCCTATCCATCTCCTGCACTACTTTTCCCTCATTCGTGAACAAGACTCTGAGATATTTAAACTCCTCCACTTAAGGAAGGACCTCTTCCCCAACCCGGAGAAGGCACTCTACCCTTTTCTTTTTCATGATCTCAGATTTGGACGCACCAATTCTTATTCTGGTTGCTTCAAACTTTGCTGCTCCATGGAGAGCTGTAGATCTCAACCTGATGAAGCCAATAGGAACATCATCTGCAAAGGGCAGAAACATGATCCTCAGGCCACCAAAATGGACTTCCTCAACACTTTGGCTGCACCTAGAAGTTTTGTCCATAAAAGTTATAAATAGAATTGGTGACAAAGGGCAACCTTGACATCCAGCTGTCACTGAAAACAAGCATTACAAGCTTTGACACAGATCATACAGGGACCTGGTACCTCGTAGTCCCAGAGTACCTCCCGCGGGATGCCTCTAGGGTTGAACTCCTTCTCCAAGTTTATAAATCTCATGTACTCATGTGCTGGTTCAGTGTTCGAAAACCAGGATAGAAACCATGTATCATTCTAATTCTGCTTCACGCTAATCCGCTATCTGTTGGTCTAACTTGAGAAGTAAACTTCCTACAATCACCTCACGTACTCGCTCTTCTGCGGTGATGTAAACAGTTCCAGTTTTCAGCCAAATCACGTTGCGCATCATTGATCGTCCTGCATTCCTCTATTCATTTCGCTCTTACTTTTGCCTCATCCTTTTGCCTTCCTTTCAGATTGCGGATGAAAGCATCCCGACCGGAGTGGCAGCAGTCAAGGGCGCCCTTTTCACTCCAATAATAAGCCAATTCAGATAGATCGGAAACATTTTAAATTAAATAGCTTTTCTTTTTTCTTTTTCTTTAAACCCATTTTGTGTTTTTGCCGGAGAACCACCGACTTTTCTTTCACAGGGTGACTCTGCGTGGGCGTCCATTACGTTGTGATGCTTCGCTAAGCTATGAGGAGCAAAAGGAAGAGGCAGTGAGTATTGTACTGTAATGACGCCTGTGTATGCAGCGCCGAGGTGCGCTGGATGACTCATTCGAAGATTCTTTCACCTCATCTGTCCTTCCTTGCACTCTCACAAACACACCACTTCATCCCAAAGACTGCTTTTCCCCGTGCTTCAAGGATGTGAATGGGGTTAATTGAAATTAAGTTGTACGAGGGAGGGTCCTTATCCCCCTACTGTTAGTCCTGATTCCATCTGGATTTTATTGGTCCTTTAATAAGGGGAGTTCATAAACCACACCGATGGAGGTAAAAACTGGCAGAATGTGCAATGTTTCATTTCTCTCTGCAAGAGGAGCCCATTCTTCTCCAATTTCATGATGTAAGGAGGGCGCTGAGCAAACAGCTCTCCACAAACAAAGGCAGGTATCACCCTGGAAGGGAGCGTTTGGTGGGGTGTTGGGTAGCGTGATGCTCCGCAGGCTCTAAATACTTAATTTACTTCCCTGAAAACACGGAAAAAGGTCAAGGAGAGAAATGCGACAATAAGACATAGCTGATAAAACGGGGGTGTTGGGGTTGGGAATATATGTTGCTTCCATTTCTTGCTTTGGCTTTGCTGTATTTCCTCACAAAATAACTCACATCTCTCTACATTTTTTGTTGAATTAAGCCACAAACGTCAATGTATTTTGTGGAGGTTTAGCATTGTAAAATTTACAGACTTTAATGTGAATGTATGTCTATATATGTACATAACTCTGCACTACTTTGTATTTGCTTATTCCTTATAAAATTTGCTGAGTTTGCCGTTAAATAAAGATAACTCATTTATTCCATCAAGTGAGTTATCTTTTTGGATGCTTTAACTTATATGACAACTTACTTGCACTCACGTCAGTGTGTGAATTGTATTTCAATGGATATGTGGTCAAATGGCTCTATATCGCCTCCTACAGGTAACCAATATTAAACTGTAATGTAGAAATGTGGTACACAGATCTCTTCAAGACAAGGGGAGGTAAAAGGATTGATGGTAAGTTCTAAAACCAACAGGAAGTGGGTCATTTTGGGTCAAAGGGTTATTTTTAACATTTCCATCACAGTTGGGTCGGTAAGCGGTACCCTATCACACACTTGCAGACATCTGTCTTTTTGTTTTTTGGCCAACTCAACCTACTGACTGTCCCCAACTATGTAAGATTGATGCCAACTTTTCCTGACTGGGAATCTGGGATAAAATCAGGCAAAAAGTCATCCAGTGTGTCACCATATTTACTTGTCCAGACCACACAGTTCCAGTTAAAGTCCAGATATTACATTTACATTTGTGATGGTAGGACAAACATTTTTCTTGGCTCACTTCCCCAAAAAGACTCCAGGCATGACGATTACACGTGATGGTTTGCTGACCTGAAGTATCCACATTTTGAACCCACATTTCTAACAGTAAGCTGTGGAGATGTTTTACCTCACTGTGAGAGGTGGCCAGTTAAATGTGAATCCCCCATCTAGTCGCGAAGCAGAAGCAGGCGTCTCTGTATGCCTTATCTCAATCAAAGGGTAATAGGAAGTTATGACTTACTAATTAAAAGTTCACAGAAACTCTGATAAAATGTGTGTTTTTTTATATTAAAGGTATAAATTTATAACTGCACCAGTTAGCTATTTTAAATTATTTTTGTGAGTGGGATTATGCCACAGCAACAGAAGATGAATTTATTTAAAGACTTTTACCCAGAGGTAAATAACAGTTTCCAAAAGTTCACAATGCTGTTTTTTTTTTTTTTTTTAAATAGTTTTCAGACAAAAACGACTGACGCAGCCGTGACGTGGAGGACTCCAGGAAACGGGTCTGTTTAATTCTTCCACGCGCTCTGCGTGTTTCGGACTGGTGCGGCAGTTGAAATGTAAAAGATCCCATGGTGCCCTTGGGTTGGTGCAGGAAACACAAAGGCAGGGGGTGCTGCTGCCTTTGACGCTATTAGCATAATGTCTTTCTGATGCTAATGTGAAGTGCCTCCGACTGACCGCGGCGGCTCGCGCGGCCAACAGCCGTGATGGCGGCTGCTGCTGCTTGCCTCCGCTCTGCTCTCCGCGCCATTGTGTCTGCTGCCTGTTCTCCTTCGGCTCGGTGACACTCATTCACCTTCTCAACGAGGGTCAGGAGGCAGACCCCCTACTCCTTTCTGTCGCCGGGGTCGCCATGGAAACACCACTCCCATTGGCGTCACCCACACTGCATCAATAGCTTTTTGCTGTGTGTGTGTTAAGAGAGTGCTGTGTGGCCAATGTTATAAGTGTGTGCTGTGGTAATGAGCCCAGCTGAAAAGTATTAAAAGTCTGCCGTAGTTCCCTACATATACATGATATGCGCAACACGTCACAGCCGCGGCGTCTCTTACATAATGATGTGTGGATGGCGGACACATCACGATTTGATGTTATTAGCTAAAGTCAGCGAATCTTTAAAGGGATAGTTCAGGATTTTTGAAATTAGGTTCTGTTGAACATTTTTAAATGGTAATATCTACGCCTTCATTTCAGCTCACCTTCTTGCTGGACATCTGATTGGAAACTTGGAAAACCCGGCTTCAGAATAAGATGTTACACCTTTCGTTACGAAGGCTGGAGCTGACAAGTGTATTTGAAAGGAGATAAAAACCACAGTAGAAAAACGCGAAAGAGTTAAATGAGAGCGCTATTTCATTAACCTTTTCCTATTATTCAACACCTTTGCATTGGGCCATTATTTACAGAGAAATCATTGAATACTTAGAGAGTAAATTGAGGAAGAGGGCTGTGTACCATATAGTCATTTGACACATGCTGAAAATGGAACATGTGAAGCATTTCCCATCAGAGCGAACAGTAGGATGAAAGGTAAAGTGAAAAAATAAAAATGTTGTAGCTCTTTATGTGCATTCAGTAGTTATTATCATACTGAAAGCACTATCTGCTTTCAGTATGTGTTTCACAGAGGAAGATTATTGGTGGTGCACAGCCACCAGAACCACCAAAAGAACGACCAAAGGACGACATGAGAATGGATCGGGTTGGTTATAGTGGTGGGACTTGATTAAAAATTTGAATCACGTTAATTGCATCTTAACTGAAGACTATATAGCAAAAAAAAACAACAAAAAAAACATTTTCAATTAAATTTTATTCTATTATTTAGGTTATTCAACCTTCAGAGGTCACATATTCATGTTAAATTACTTCTTAAGAAACGTGGACTGTGGATGTTGACGTTAGCATGGGGCCGTCTCTGCAAGCTCCTACACACTCGGCATTGAAATGCTATACTAGGCTTGAATAGCTCCGCTGACAAGCTAACTCCTTTTAGCACATCTTGAACACAACAATAGTATTGTTTAGCATCCCATCAGATCAGTTTTGTTTTAAGTATGTACCGCTGTTGTCATATTTACAGGTGCACCAGAAACGCATGAATACTAAGGTTCCCTCCGGAACCTTTTATTTATCTATTTTTTTAATTTTAGGATAGTAAACATTCTTTTAAGCTTTGGCGCCTATCCTCCAGGACCAATGTTGTGCTCTCTTTGTGCTCAGAAGTTGGATTTTCTGAGTTTACAATGCAGTGACAAATATGGCTGCCCACAAATTGGAGCTGTTTCAAGATGATAGTAGTTTATTTCATCCTTTGCCCCCCTTGGACTAGCATGTTAGCTCCAGGCTCTGGAAGTTGCTAATCTGAATTCACACTAAAGCGAACAATCTCATGTCTGCATTGGAGATACTAACCACTTATAATCTTTTAACAGAACCTTACTTTAATCAGGCACAAGCAATAAAAAAACAAAACAAAACAAAAAAAAAACCCACACATATCTTACAAAGCCTACTCATATCCCATCTTCCTGATTTGATATCTCCCTATAATTGGATGATAAAGACATTAAATGAAAACCATAAATTAGCTCAATCACGCCTGCTGCACGATGCGACTCAGAGCAGCTAACAGCGGCGGCTGAATCGCTGCCCTCTGAACAAGAGGCACAGATGGCACTGAATGGATGGAAAACAGTATTTGCATCTGTGCTTTGTGACCCCCACTGCTGGCATGTGTGCTTTGCTCCTTTCCTCTCGCTTTCTCTTCCTCCTTTGCCGTTTTCGCTCACATCCCGGCCTCTGTGTGTGTGTGTTTGCACACAGTCGGCGAGACTAGAGGGGGCAGGAGAAGAAGAGAGGAGAACGACGATGACGACAGGGGGTTTAATTATCTGAGACAGGCTCGCTCTTTTAGCTTTGGTCGTTAAATGTTGACAGTAAAAATGACAACGAGGATGATATATCGCAGTGTGGGTGTGTGTGCGTCCTAATGAGAGGCACAACAAAGACAAGGCACAGCGGCAGCGGCGAGTCTGAGAAATATGAGCAGAGGAAGTCACTTTGTTCACTTGTTGGCAGCCTCTCATTTTGTAAAATCTGTGCAGCATCATATTCATAACTATGATGTAGTGTAAATGTAAATGTAGATGTAAGCAGTTCCTCCTAGACGCGGCGCTTCTAATAAGTTTCTTGGTGCACAATGCATGGGAAGTCGACCAGCAGAGATTCCCATGTTTTTCCAGCCGGAGGCTGTTTGTTGCCTAAGGCTGGGATTTGTTTTTTATTTTTTTATTTTTAATCTCTATTTGTACAAAATGCACAAAACTTAAAAGCTGTTATGCACTGAACTTTCAAAAAAAAATAAAATAAAAATTGTGCCAACTTATTGGTTTGTTGTTGAAAAAATGACTTTAAAATTCACTCTATCAAGTTAAACCAACCTGCATAAGACAGAAACTCTCGTAAGTGTGTTTTTTCTTCTTGGACATGCAGTGTGACTCAAAAGTTTTGATGTAATGCTGCACGCCATACAATTCAAACGACAAATATTTTATTTGTGTTGTCCCACTGTGCCTTTTTTTTTTATACGACCAATAGCATCACAGAGATCTTTTTCCGCCCTCCCCGATCAGAACGTCCCTAGCGACCGCCGAGTGTATTGATGACGTTAAACGTCCGGTCAACGGTTCCCATGTCAGTCAGGTGGCGGCTTCTAATAGCTCACAACAAAGGTATTGATTAATTGCCACACACCCTGTACCCATGGTGTTTTAACTCTGCTGTAAAAGTGAGAATTAATGACTGCTGGAAAAATGTTGAAATGAGTCATTAGTGCTTGTGCTTTAAAGTGTGTGCCATGTTTTTTTTGTGTGTGTGTGTTTTGGCTTGTAGTCATATCAATTCCCATGTCTAATAAGGCAGCTGGGAACAAAAACTGACAAATGTAGGCATTAATATTTAACAATATGTCCACCTGATAGTAAAGTCTACCGGTGAAATGTGAGTCCATAAGATGAAGATTTTTATGTCTGTCTGAGAGCAGTAGCATTGAAACCTAGCAAACCGGCTCCCTTCCCAGGGATTTAAAGGCGCCTATGCAGTAACTCACCACATCGACAGCTAACCTCTTGTAACAAAAAATGACAACTAATTCAGTTTTTTTATGGGGTGAAAATGGTGTCAGATTTCTACTTAATTTTTTTTCCATAAGCGAAAAATGGCCTACCACATGCAGTTACCACATTGGTTATTCTTTTTAACCAGTTACTATTTAAAAAGCAACATTTAATCCTAAATTGGTATTTATGCAAATTTAGGGTTCGCATAAAAGTCAGTTATGTGAAGCAAATTGGCTAATCACACTGACATTGCTGTTGGATTTCAAGCTTATAACAGCCAAACATGAACAACAACTTTACTTTGTAAAATTTGGACGTTTGTAAAGAATAAACATTGGAATTTAACCAACCAAATCAGGAGATCAAAACATTTTTAAAACATGAACAGAGTCACTATTCTTCTTTTCAGATCTGGCTTAGAGAAAACGTCCAGGAGGAATATGACAACATGATACCACCACCAAGGGACTTACATACTATCACACCTTCAATTCAGCACCTTTTTTTCTTTAAACATGATGCTTCAGGATTCAAGTAGATTTTAGTTTTAATGAACGGAATCAAAACTTAACATAACTTGTTCCTTCAAATTAAAAACTCATGCAAAAGCTCAATATTTTTAAACAATGGTTTAATCTTAATTGTGGACAGTTTTTTTTTTTGTTAACCAGTTACTATTTAAAAAGCAACATTTAACCCTAAGTTGGCATTTATGCAAATTTAGGGTTCGCATAAAAGTCAGCTATGTGAAGCAAATTGGCACTTATGCCAATTTAGGCATGAATGCATAAATGCCTAGGCAAATTAATAACAGTAAAATATGACATAACAGTGATTGAAGAGATGTTTTAAAATTTAAAGGGGAAGTGATGAGAAACATTTTGACATGAGCTTGTGAGTTTGAGAGACTTGGTCCCAAATGGTGGAATGAAATGTTAATTTGCTTGTTGACTATTTTCTCCCATAGTCAGCTGCTGCTCATAAGCCCCGTTGTCCTCAGGGTGCCTCTTTTATCCCTGAGGACACACAAACACACACACACACACACACACACACACACCCACCCACGCACACACACACACACACACACAGCAGCCTCCATAAAACCCACTACCACGCCCCGGCTTTGTTTTGCCATTTGGCATCAACTTCTGTCCCCTGATGTGAACCCTGCGAAGGTCACGGCATAAATGCCAATCAGGCCTCCCCTCTCTACTCCCTGACTCGCACATACGACACAAAGCAGCTAATGCAAGGTGACCCAGCCACATTCACATCACACACAATACCGCCCCCAAACATCTGACCATGTACCAAACATACAGATCAAAAAGTTACTGCCAGTGATTAAACTTTTGAGGTAAAAAACAAACAAACAAAGATTTAACTTTTCGGTCTATGTCTTTATGCTAATTTTAGCATTTTATTTATAAAATAAAGCTATCCAAAATACACATGTGAAGAGGATGCATTCATAAGCAGCAATAAGAACGTTAAACTTAAAGAAGCTTTCTTTTTTTATATATACATGAACCTGAAGTGAGCATAGCTCAATTCTGGGTTAAGAACCTCAGCTTGCTAGCAGGTTTGAATTTAGCGCTGTTGCTAGCTAAAGCTGGGAACTAGCCTAAATTCTTACGCCAACATTAAAACTTCAAAACGGAACCAATTATCTAAAAGTTCTTGACAAAGTTTGTTATAAATACAACTCATAAACATAGACACTTCACACAGTGAGAGTTATTAAGAAGCCTTAAGGAGACAAATTAAATTTGAATCAAAAGGTTTAAGTAGCATTTACTAACACAATGAAACAGCCTATGTTTGAATCTCAACATTATTGAATGTAACACGCACAAACTAATTCTTGATTAAATTATTTTTCGTTTTAATGGGTAATATTATTTATACATTCCCTTAAAAATGTATTTAAGGGTTATGACGTTCAAAGTAGCTTGCTAGCAA
This sequence comes from Girardinus metallicus, assembly GCA_903067095.1. NCBI lineage: Eukaryota > Metazoa > Chordata > Actinopteri > Cyprinodontiformes > Poeciliidae > Girardinus > Girardinus metallicus. The sequence continues at coordinate 30,344 of CAEGAE010064789.1, read as the reverse complement.
GTCTGGTTTTACCATCATCGCTCCTGCTGAATTAGCTACAGCTAACTTAAGCTCTTTCTTTAACTCAGTAATGTTCACAGCTACTAGTATTACGATAGTAGAAAACTTTTTCAAACTTAGTACATTTATTTATGCTGCTATAATCAGTATTAGCATTTCACCCTTTATGTTCTGCATTGCACACAATGAACCAACCTTTTCTGTTATTCAAAATGTTTAAGCAGAATTTGCTACCAAAATAAAGCAGCTAATTACACCTCACTTGATCAACAATTAGATAATGAAAATATTTAAAATCTATCAAAATATTTTTTTGGAGTGCACAGAAATTTTCTGGGGAGGAAGTTATGACAATAATTTGACATTAAGGCAAGATTTAAAATCCGTGATCGTCAACATTACTGTCCTCTGCATATTTGTCACAAGTCATTGCTAGGTTCATAAAAGTTGCAATAAAGTCATAAACTAAATCTGCAATTATTTGGTATTAACAGAAACTTATAATCACAGGGAGATATTAAAAAAAAAAACAAACCCAAAAAAACCCTGCAAATTGGGTGCTAATTTTTTAAGGCTTTACTGTGAGGGCCGAGGTTACAGTGTGTTTGCGTGTGTTGGGCTTATAAGAGGATGCTTACAGTCTAATGAAAGAACAAGTGTGTGTGTGTGTGTGTGTGGGGGTGCTCACGTGTGTGTTTACTGCGTCTGGTCACTGACTGTGCGATGGCAGGCTATGCTGTGTTCGATTTGTGCTGAAGTCTGCATAGCTGCAGCTGTGGTGTTACGCAGCAACAACAAAGGTTCATTAATCAAAGTCTGGAGCGCTAGCTAGCACGCCTGCTCTGCAGAGCTGTTTTGCATGTATGCATTTTTTATTTATTTTTTTTATAGACAAATGTTCACGTTTGTAGTCTTCACAGCCATCTCAAAGAAAGTTCTGGGGCGCTTTTTTTGAGGCTTGAAATTAGTAAAAGTTCAAACTTTTCTACGGCGTCGGTCGTGTCTAACCTGGCGTACACCAGAACAGATGAACGCCACGGCGCCTTCAAATTGTTCCCGAGGAGGAGCCAGACTTATGTTGCTGCACAGTTCTCTTCCTGGGAGATTTTTCACTTTCCCGTTGAGTCAAACAAGAAAGCAGTGTGTTCCAGGTGTGACTCCAATTCACCCAAATGTGTCAGTTGACCTATCAGAGGTTTCCAAAAGCCATGACATCATCATCAGGGCTTTCCCCTCACTGTTTAAAGAGACAGTAATCACTCTGTGTGTACATTTCTGGTTTTGTAGACATTAATAAATAAATCTCTAACCCATTATTTCTCTCATTATTGTGGAATTGACAAAATATGAATAATTTTGGTCATTATAGCTGACTTAAAATGAGAAGTTTGCTCTGAGATTAAAAACCCCTCCTCATATATCTTTTTATTCATTGTATATAAACTTCTGGTTTCAGTAGCATTCGCGATATATCGCGTATGCTTTTAAATAATGATAGAAAATATTTAAGTATTTCTAAAAAGCTGCTAAAAACAAATGTAAATGAAGTGGCTACAATATAATACATGATGTGAATTTGCTGAATTTTGCTAGCTACATGTTGTTAGCTTTTTGACAAACTGCTAGCTTTTTATCAGTGACTATAGCGTAGCACGATCTCTGGACACCCATCAGTCGTTGGTGATTAACAAAGTCTCAGGTTCTCTTTCACATCGACAGTTTTCTGCTCTATTAAGACTCAAACTACGGAGACTTTGCGCCCTGCGTTGTTCAGTCTCTCCACCTTGCAGAGCTTAAGCCTGATGGCTCTCAAAAGGTTACATAACGTCCTCTGGATTCCAGGCTGGACAACCAGTTCTGTTGCATCTGAAGTCGTAACACAAACGTTAATGCCGGCGTACGAGTTAATCTGCTATTAAGATTTGTTGTTAGCCCCCCCCCCGCACCTCTTACACATATATTTATTCTCTCTCTATCTCTCTCGTTTCGACTTTGAATAAAGACCGAATTCAATTAGACATGAGAGAAAAAGCCACACGGACGGGGTGGGCATGAATCTTTTAGGATTATTTCATGCAAGTTTCACTAACCCCCCCCCCTCCTCCAAACACTTTTTCACTCTGCTTTATGAATAAGTCACACTTATGCAGGTTTGCGGTTTCAAAAATGGTTAAAGGGACATGCATTCTTTCTTGATTCCTGAATGTAGGACTGTGACAAGGAAGAAAAAAACTTTGACTCTGAATTAGGGAAAGCAGGAGGGAGAAGTAGAAGCACCTGCTCCGAAAAAAAAAAAGAAAATCATTTCAGACGCGCCTGAAAGTGGGCTTATGTGCCTCTTCGGCCTGCGGCGTAACAGCCACGCGAATTATAAACTATAAGAATGCACGCGCGCGCGCACACACACAAGAGCGCGCGCAAGCATTTGCGGTCATACTTTTTTTTTTTTTTTTTTTTAAATGGCTTTCTCGCTTCGAGTGATGAAATTACAGCGGAGGGAAATTTGTAATTGTCTTGTACGCCTCGCTCCGATCCCCGGAGTGTTTCAGCAGGTGGAGGTGGAGGTGCGTGTCGGGGACGTTATTTTTAAACAGGCAGTTGCGGGTCGGCTAAATTTAGATTGGCAGCCAACTGCTGACTTTTCCTACAGCATCAGCGCTTTGTTTTGCTCACCGCAGACACGCCGAGGTAAAATGAGAAGGCCCGGAAGTGAGGTCCAGGTAGGTTTACACAAAACACAGCGGGTTAAGCACAAAAAAAACCGAGCTAAAGGAGAAATACAGCGTCAAAATACGTACGTAGTGACGTCATCGAGAGTTCTTTGGAGTTGGAGCAGCGGAAGATGAGCTGCAATGTTGCTAATTTTACAGATGTTAGTAGCGACTCCGGCACTTTGTGGAGAAAAAAACGAGAGAGAACCAATTTACTTTTATTTTTCAGTTGTGAGATAAAATTTTTTTTTTGGAGTGACCTGGAGTCTCGCCCACTTAAGTCAAAGATATTACCGTTCAGTAAAAATTGTAATTTTTAACATCATGTTTTATTTGATTTACATATGTGCTAAGTGTTTCGTTCACAAACGAAAGCTTGCTAACCCCATAACTCGTGTTACTCGTTTTATGAGACGAAACGTCTGACTGAATCCCTCAATTTGATTTATGATAAAAGAGAGCAACATGTTTCTCTCTTCTCACAAAATATGCTTTCCTGAAACATCTGCTTTTCAATTTAGTCATTGATTCGATTTTTTTTGTTTGTGTTTTTTTTCCTTCGTCCTACATTCGTTGATTTTCTGCTATTGCTATCATTTCCATAAAATACGCATCTCTATTTATCTTGCTTAAATGTGTCCTTCAATTGTGTCACGATGTGTCATTTACGCATTGATATTTTGTCTTTCCTTTTTATGTGTTGTCCTTTAACGCAAAACCTGATTGCTTCATACATTTTTTTCACAAGTATAAAAGAGGACAAAGGGAAAGTGGTGGAGGAGTTTAAAGCAGGTTTAGGTCATTAAATAATCCAGTTTGTGAGTGAAAATGTAAGTAAATCTCAGCTCCAACCTGTTTCATCGGTGCAGATGAGTCAAAGCGTTTGACCCTCTGACCTGTGACCCTCCTGGTTCATGACTGCTGACTGCAGAGTTGCTCTCCATGGTGCTGAAAGCCCCACCTACTGAACTTTATCATACAAATTATGACTTTGGTCAGAAAAACAGCAAACGGCGTTGAGGACCTGCATTGAAAACATAACACTGACATGGAGAAGAAAACTCTTGTCTGGTCCGTTTATGAACGTAAACATGGTGGTTTCACAGCATCGCTACATTTTTAAACATGCTGGTCTTTTTTTTTTTTTTTTCTTCAATGAATACATAAATGGACAGCTTTGCATCTGGTCACTCATTTTACTTTTCTGTTAAAATAACTCAAGCTCATTTAGATGGGAAAGAAAGCTGCTGCAGCTGCATGTCTGGCGTCATTTTTCCACATTTACCGTCTCATCATCTCCAAATCGCTTCCTCGCCCCCGCTGAAGAATAAAAACCCCCGCAGTTATGATGCTGCCACCACCACTTTGTGCTGTTTTCTGGTCCATGTGCGGCGTTTTATATGCTCCTCTCTGTGGCCTGTTCCCCATGTTTTATGTCATTTTAACTGTAGCTCGCTCCTTGCAAGTTTCCTTTAAATTACAATTGAATTTGACCGGGGAAGTTAATAGATTTTTCTCTCAGTAAAATTTCTATAAAAAAAACAAAAACATATTTTACCTCTGGATGGAGTTTGGATTAATATGGGACATATGGTGTAAATACTCGATGATTTCGTTTTCACGTGCATTAAAATGTCAAGCTGGGTTTCCATTGACCACGTAATTGGTCAATATGACAACTCTACAATATATAAGCTTAACAGAAACACACCAATTTAAAAAAACAACAACTTGTTTTTCGATGAAAACATTTGGAGCTAGGAGGATTTCTCTTATTTAATTTGTTTTTGCTAAGCGTGTACAAACTCGTAAAACTGAAACCGGGAAGTGACGACTTACTGATTGTCAACACGCTGTAACGGTTTCTACTGCAACCACTTGCAAGGGGATTTACATGAAAATGAATGCACGTGACCAAATCAGGCGCAGAAATCATGCTGACTATAAACTGCCTGTAAAAAAAAATTCAAATTAAAATGAACATAAAAGCATAAAAACGCGCAGCAGTACTGCGCAGAACAGGCTTTCGCTAATCGGCGTCGTATCGACGATAAACACTTGCACAACGTGCATGTTGCGACTTTTGTGTTCGGATCCATAAACGCCTATAATAACGCTCCAGATATCCTCGACTTAAACTGCATTAATATTCATCTGTGAATGTGCAAAGACTCGAGACTAATCCTCCCCTCAAAGACCAGGCAGCTTTGCATTTCATTTTTCAGCTTTTCCCTTCCTCTTAACCTACTTTACCCCTCATCCTCCTCCCTGTCCTCTGCACAATAAAATTCACCAGGCGGTGTCATGGTTGGGATGTCTCTGGCTTTTCTTTTCTATGCTCACATAAGCTCATTTAAGGCAATTAATCCCCCAGAGTGTGTAGGCTTTAATGCCTCTGATAAACTACAAAGCAGTCAGGACCTTGCGTTAACCCAAAGTCATTTTCTGGAGCTGTTCCCTTTGTTTTCCATCTATTATACCCATTATAGTTGGTAATCTACCTTTTTTTTTTTTTTTTTTTTTTTTGTTAAGCGGGTATGTGTCAATCCTGTTTTTTTTTATTTTTTTTATTTTGTACATGCAAAATCTTCGGGCAAATGTGTTGTCTACAGAGTTTTAAAGGTTGAAAAACGTGTTCAAAGCTGGAGCTGTTTGGTTAAAAGCGATTCCTGAATGAAGACGTCAAAATCCCGAGCGCCAGAGGCGTCGAAACGCAGAGGTATGATGAAAAATGATTATTACAGATAATTAAATTAGACTTGAGTCGGTTTTCTCACATTGCATACAACTAAAGAGCTACAGCGCTTCACATTTTATCCTCAAAATTGATTAATTCTGAGGAAATTAATCGATTTCCTCAAAATTCTACATGTAAATACACCATTATGACAATAAGGACAGTCTTTTTTTTTTTTTTTTTTTGCTGTGTTTTGGAAATCTATTAACTGGGTCCCCCCGCACCCCCCCCAAAAAAAAAACAAAACAAAAAAAAAATCACATTTGCATCAATTAAGCAAAAGATACAAGTATTCACATGTTCTGCTCAAAACATTTTTGATCCGTCTCCAGTAAAAATAGTAAACGTTACTTATAGAGCTCCTTTCACAGGTCGGAAATCCACACTGCATTACAGAAGAAATAAAATTTTTTTTTTAAATGGGCTAGGTCAGGCTGCACTGGTTGCCACGGAGATGAAAAGATTTCTCAAACATGCATGGAAGAATCAAGGCAACACTCACGCCATGTTTCTGATGAGAGAATAACATTCCAACATGATTTAAAAGCTCAGAAAAGTTGGTTTTAAAAGATACAGAATACTCAAAAAAAAAAAAAAAAAAAAAAAACTCTGTGGTCTCAATAGAAAATTTGTGTGTAGAATTTTGGGGATACAGATTAATTTCATACAACGTGGAAAAAGTGAAGAACCGTGAATACTTTCCAGAAGCGCTGCGTTTACTTAGGTAAATACTATCAGTTTTTATATTTTCACGTATAAAAAATAAAGAAAGCCCTGGTGTTTCTTTACTACGGTACGTGCAACTTTGTGTTTTCCTACTGAAACAAATCAAGCCCGTGGAGAAGAGAGCAAGAACTCTTACAAGTCTTTTGTTTTGGCCAGATCCTGTAAGTGGGTGTGTCTCTCTTCGTCGAAGCCTCTCCCAGGATTCTGTGTCTGTATTTAGACAGCTGGATCAGTGAGGCTTGGTGACGTAACATGGACGCAGACGGATTAGACGGTGATGTCATGCATTCGTGGGCTCAGAAAAGCATCTGATGTTGGAGCTTCCTGGAATAATAAAGCTGAGTTTCTCCTGCCGGATGGTGACGTGTTCTGGGATTTTGTGTCGTGCTATTTGGAGAAAATGGCTCTAATCTGCTTTGTCCTATCTGGGCGGTGTAACAGGTAGCGCATAAAAAAAAAAAAAAGATTTACAAGACTGACATGACAATTTAAAGGGAGAATTTCATTTTCAAACAGCTGTCCTTACAATCCCACTTGGATGTAATAGAAAACGTGTTCCAGTTCATGTCCAGATACATATAATCCAAATCAATTCAATTCATAGCACACAGAGTTAGTTTTTAAAGATGGGTATGGTCCAGGTGAGTTCAGCGCAACAGGTCTTCACTTCGATATATTCCTTTGTCCTTTGAAAATGTTGTTTCCCGCAGCAGAAGAAAGCAACAATTCACGTTTAAAAGGTAGAAACCTCCAGAAGAATCGGGCTCACCTCGACAGGAAACACAACTCCCAGAGTCACCGGGTCAGGCGAGCTTTATAGGGGAGAGGGAAAAAAATGAAGAGCGAAGATACCAGCTGCATTTCCATTGGCTATAAAATTGCACAACTTAGAACTATGAAAATAAATTTTTTTTTTAATGGAAACGTGCCAACTTTGGAAAAAAAAAAAACTCACATTTTTGTGTTAGAATGGGTAGTTTTTTGGCCATATTGAAATGAGTGTATTTCGTAAAGCCGCAATGGAAACACTTTTTTCTCATCATATGAGTCACGTGATCAATGACTGGATATTACCGCTGATGGAAACCACGAAGAAGACAATGACAGTAAGTGGTAGGTGATTTTTTTTTTCATGTGAACAAACATATTCACGTGTGAATTTAATTACGTGTCTTATTTAAAGACAAGTGGTGTTTATTTAAAGGAAACACCACAATTGCGAAATTGTTTTTTTGACATTAGTGGAATATTGGCAACGTTTGAAACGTAGCTACTGATGCTTTTCCAGTTGCTTTAGCAATAAGTCGAGCTCTCAACTCTCTCATCTTACTGTCGTTTTTAGTTGTCGCTGCGGACCCAACAGCAGGCAGGAGGTAGGCAGGGTGACTCAAAAGAACAACGTAAGACTGCAGGTCTGAAAAAGAGGAGATTACAGGAGTGAGCAGTCATGATGGGTTGACAACTGAAGAAACTAGAAAGCAGAGAATAAGAAGAGGATTGAACCATGAGGAGACACGACTACTGTGGTGGAAAACCAGGTTCTGAGCCATTGAATGAATTACAGTTGATGATTAATTGACGTTTTTATTTCATTAGCTTTGCCGTTTCCTTCCTATGCAATTCCGCTCGATTCTCATCTCCCTTCAATGTTCTGTCATTGCTTTCTCCCATTCAAGTGGATCCCTATGGTAGAATATCAAATGGGCCAATCAGAGAACAGAAGGCGAAGTTGTGAGCAATAATTTTAGAATTATAGTAGTTCTGTAGTCAATGGCAGTGAAGGAAGTGAATGTACACGTTAGCCACGCTAGCCGCCTCTTTCGGCTCCGCAACTCGCTCTTTGCAGTGTAGGATAGTTGTTTACAGCTCAGCCAACTTCCTGTAAGCTTTCATAGCATCGAATATATATGTCATGGACAAATGTTAGCAATTGGGTAAAATGTAAAACTTTCAACAGACTCTGAGCATTTCTCTGCTAGCTCCAGATTGCAGGAAGCAATCGTTTCTCAACGGCTAAGCGTCCAGACACTCTGTACGAAGTAAAGCGTAGAGCAGTTTTTACAAGGCTAGGAACTCCTTCAACCCAGAAAACTCTTAGTAAGCATGATAAAACATTAAGATAAAAAATTTAAAGAAAATAAAAAAACAGACGTGCCTTATAATCAAATCCAAATGATGACACATACTGCCTAATCCTGCGATTTATCCTAAACCACTATTATTTCACACGTGACTCTGAACAAACTCCTAAACATAAATCATTGTGTATTGATTGAAGTGACGAGTTTTCTCCGTGTGTTCCTGTACTCACACAGTTTGCCCCTCATCCAAGCAAACCCACATTGTTTAAATACATTTCTGCTAATAAGTGTGTGAACAGGAAGCGCTGGGACGGTGTGTATGGGCGGTGACGGGCTTGTTTGTGCACGTCTGCTATGTGTGCTAATTAATCCACGTTAGCAAGTCACTTTCCGCGTCTGTGCACTTGCGCCGTTTTACGTCATTTCTCGGCTAACGATTCCGAACACTTGCGTGTCCGAGAGCCGAAAAGTCAAAAGTGAGTGTGGGTGTGTGTGTGAGACACGTGACGCATTCGGAGTTCATAATGTGAGTGTGTTCTGGCCCCGTGTTCTCTTTAAATGTCATTACAGGAGGTCGGGCTGACTCTTCCCACACAAACATGCACACATAACTCTGCTGTTGTGTCTGCTTACAGCAGTTCAGCTCCTTAAGCTTATATAAGCGCCTATGCGCTACATTCAACAGACGCAGGAATAGACCTTGTAAGTGGCTTAAATGCAGTCACGTAAACCAACACAAAGATTTCTAGATCAATGAATCAGTCTTGTTTGTTTTTTTTTGTTTTTTTTTGGAACATGATAGAGAGTTTGGCTAATCATCCGACTTCCCTCCCTTTAAACAGCAGCAGGAAAACCTTTTGAACAGAGTTTAATTCGATTAGTCTTACATAATAGCGGGCAACAATTCAATCAGATAAATAATTTTTTAATTTAGCTAGCAGGGAAACGCTAGTGACCTGTCTCGGTCCTGCCAAGGGCAGCTCTTATGTAAAGGGTTTTTGCACAGTCTGATGAGTCGGTAGTAATTCCCTCCTTCCTTATTTGGCAAGTGGCTGACGATGACACAGCACAAAACTGCTGCGTCGCGTCGTTCCGGAGCTATTTTGAGACGGCGCTCGTACTCGTCTGTTTGTTTGTGATTCATGTTGCCCACTCCTGGGCTGTCTTCTCATTTCGAAAAGCATTTTAATGGGGATGACTTGGCGGATCCAAGAGACTAACAGGTTGCAAATTGAACTGGAGTTTAATAAATGACGAAATGTTGTCTGAGCTATATTTGGAACGTGAGCTGTACTATTAATCATGCTGTGCTGTTCTTTTGTAGTCTGGGGGATTAAGAACCGGAATGAAAGTGTTGTGCAGACATGATGAACAACAACGCAGCTTTAGCCAAGCGGACTGGGGATCAGTTCATGTATATATTGGTCTCTTGTTCACTAATTTATTAGGATGGAGCAGAACATGAACTAAGAATTATGATAGTTTTGGACTTTTCATTATAATTTAGTTTTATCTCATTGTGACTTTTTGTTTGTCTAAGTAAGTTAGTTTTAACTGGTTTTTGCTAGTGTTTTAGTTAAATTTAGCTTAGTTTTTTCATACATTGGCTATTTTTTAGATGCAGAATTCAAAAAGATCAAAGTATTGTATTGTGATTATGTACATTGATTGGGCAATAGATATTCGACAGAATATATCATTTTCAGAAAATGTTTTCATTTACTGTTGAACGACCAACTGGCTGGCGTTTTCTCAACTTTTGCGGCCATTTTGTGTCCTAGCATAAGAGCCACCGGGAGAAGTATGGAGTGCCTTTATTTGCCGACAATTGATGGAATTTTTTTTTTTTTGCATCAGTTTGAAAGGCTAATAAATATATTCATAATCACAAAAATTCCTTCATTTTTGTCTTTTTGTTATTTTTATAAACGCACGGCATAGTTCCTTCCAGTTAGTCATAGTTTTCCCTCATTAATTACCATTTTTATTTATTTCAGTTCACGAAAATGTTGCCTCAATTTCAGTTTTGTTATTTTATTAGTTTGAATTAAATATAATAACCTTTACTGGGACTTTGTCGGAAGTGATGTGGACATTGCTACAGTTTGTTGTGGTGAGCCCTTTGAGATTTAAGTTGGAGCTGTAAAGGGCATTATAAATAAAACTGATGATGACGACTCTTATTATTGTAATGTCGCATTGGTTTTTGGTGGTTCTGCTCACATTCTGCTCCCTTGTTGCTTTCATTGTGTAGTTTTAGGATGATTTCACGAACGACTTCTGATTCTGCTATGTTGATATCATCATGTCTATGTGGTCAAACATCCTTTTAGGGACGTGCACTGCAAATTAGGTAAGGCTATAAATGTTATAGCGCTAGGTAACACACTAAACACAAGCTCTCTCAGTCCTTCAATCCTCACCTATGAACAAGGTCCCGGATACGAGCATCTTAAATGAGCTTCTTTCTTAGGGAGGCCATACCCAAGCTTAGTGATGATGTGAGGAACCCTGTCTAGCTGGATGAACTGGAGTACTTGTGGTCAACTTGACTCAAATGTACTTGAGTTTAAGTCCACAAAGATTTCATCCCTCCATCATTGACAGCAAACCGTCTTGGTCCTGAACCAGCAAAGCAGCCTCATACCTATAAACTCTTCCAGGATGACATTTTTGTCGCTTTAATCTTCTTGAACCATGAACACATGAGATCTGCAGTGCTTCACTAGTTTTGATCTCCTGAGTTTCTAGTGGAGTCTTGGAATAATTTTGGAAGACCGATCCGGTCCGGGGAAGATTTAAAAATCTGTTTAGTCTGATTGAAGATAAAGACTCTCACTGTGGTTTGCTTTAATCACAAAGGCGTAGAAATGGATTTTTAAGTATTTTCTAGGTTTTAATAGGTTTTCTTCCAGAACTGCCCTACATTTAGTTCCCCGTTTTTAGCTCGTTTCCATCTTACCCTCTCCCTGCTGCCACCACAATACTCGTAGTTTGTGGTGCCGAAAAATTTATATTTTTGCAAGGCACTGAAGTTACAAGGTTAATTAAAACGATGGTTATCAAGAAGCACTACATACATTTTCACATAGAAGCAATGTTTCGATGTACGGAGGGACGGGCCGATGACCTGTCAGGGTAAACCCTGTCTCCCACTCCCCAGGGTGCAGTCTAGACCAAATTGACTACACAACAGCCGAGAAGCAGGGCCGTGATAATGATATGATAATTAGGAATAAAACATGGTTGAAACCAAACGTGGGCCTGGATACATAATCACCAAGGAGTCTGGGGCCTGTTTCCTCTGATGTATGCTAATTCAAGGCATGTGACGCACGGTAATGTGATATCATTTTGTATTCAGGAGAGTAATCCCTCAGTTTCCATATGAAGCCCCGCCCCCTCCGTGCCCCAGTATTTGAACCTTTTTCTGCATACCTCAGCACTGTCAAGATGTCAGGAACATTAGTTCATTCAGGGCTGCATATGAAAGTGAAAACAACTCCCTCTCATCTTCAAACAAAAAAACGAGGGCACTGAATAATGATTTAAGTGGATTTTTTTTCTTTTAATTGTACATTATTTTTTATCCGCTGATAATTAGCTACAAGGTTGACCATCTGTAGCTGCAGTGAATATTTTGCTGTTGAGTATTTGTTCTTTTGATAAATTTGAATCTAAATGAAAGCTTAATTTCAACCTCATTGAATATATTAATTCTTCAGCAACGTTTTAATCTATTTTATACTCCATTACCTCTTAAAGGGGGAGTATTATGTATTTTCTGGCATAGAGTACAATTTTGCAGCACAATTAAGTAACTGTTAACTTAAGTTGTTAAAAAATGATTCATCAAATTTGACTTCAAAGAAATGTGATTTTGTAATTAAACACCTTGAAATTGGAATCTGTTTCTTTAAGAAACTCCTGCTCTTTCTGAAACTCTGCCTTCAGGAAGTCATCGCTCCTCTTAACCCTTTAACAACGTTTTTAACCCAGCAGATAGAGAGTGCTAATTGCTGCTGGCTAGTCTGAAGGAGCAGGAAGTTTTCTCTGTGAAGTTGAATATCAGAATTTTGGAAAAAGCAGCTTCATGGAAGAGCTGTGTGTTGAAAGTGGAGCTAGGTCCAACCAGGCTGAATGGTTGTCATGGAGACCAAATAATTTATCAAACATGCATGAAAGAATCAAAGCTACCCCTCCACGTATGTTTTTGATGAAGGAATAACATTATAGCACTATATACATATATGGAAAAGTTCATGGGGTGCGATTACATTTGCAAGGCAATGTACTACATTCAGGCACACATCTTTACTTAATGTATGCTAATATATTTTCACACAAATGACGACGGTCATTTTCAACCAGCCTTTTGGTTAAAAGGAGTGAAACTAAACCCATGCGAGGTAAGTACGTCAAACTTTAAAAGGTCATTAAATGTCTAAATCTAAGCTAATTCTCACATTCAGGTTACAAAAATAGATATACAACACAACAGTGTGGCTAAGGAATAATGCAAAAATGCTACAAGTTTTGTCCAATTTTCCACAGAGCTATTTGTTTTAATGAAACATCTCCTTAGCGTTGTGAATTAATACAGCTCTGGCACACGAGTTCAGAAATAAGCTGTCGGGGCGACGTGTTGCATGTTTCGTTGACTCATACAATCCACCGAGCTCGTCAAAAGTAGGCCGCGGCACGGCCGCCTGCCGCTCTGCGCAGTGTAATATAAGCGAACAAAGAGCGTCTGAAAGCACGCCCATGGAGGAGAAGAAAAGAATGGTTTAATAAAAGCACAGATGGGGAGGAAATGAGAGGAAGGTGGGAGCAGCCTTCCTAGGAGACCGTGATTAACATTTGATTGGCTGTCACAGTTAACTCCAGCCATGCTCTCGGTGTCCTTGGAGGAAACGCAATGGCTGATTGTTTAGGAAAGAAAGGAACGAGCTAGAAAAATCTAAAACTACGCAAGAGTGTCGTAGAAAAGAGCAGGGCGTGAGAGAGGGGGTTGGGAGGATGTGAGGAGAGAGCGAGAAGGAGAGTGTTAATTAGAAGAAGAAAAAAAAATCAGCTCAAGTCTTTCGTCTGAGTGTCAGCCGTATGGATTCTGCTCCACTCAACCATTTCTGACCTGCAACGACAACAATAATTAACAGCACACTGTATACGAGAACTGGCTGTTTACGACATTACCATGTTCGTAATTTAGAAATCAAAAGTGGGCACTTCCTGTGGCTGTCTAATCAGTTTCATTAAAGGAAATTATAGGCCCCACCCACACGGAGACAAACAAGTAAAGTCGCTGTTAAGAAAAACAAAAGGCGACAAGACGCAGAAAAAAGGCGCAGAAAACGCTCCAGCAGACACGCTAGGCCAGTCGGTGTAACACTGCAGAACGACGCAAAAAACAACAAACACTGAACGGCACCTTGTTGTTTGTCTTTGTGTGTTTTAGTGGGATAGACCAAGATTTGGAGTCAAACCTTAGTTGTTACTTGCCAAATTAAGAAGTTACAGACCCCAGGTTGGCTCCTTTTCATTCCACTTCACAATTATTCTCTACTTTGTGGTTCTATATCATATAAAATCCGTCCAGGAATCCATTTAACTGTAGCGTGATCGTGAGAAAATTCAAGGGGTATGCATTCTCAATGCTTCTCAGAGCATTAAAATGTATTTGCTGCTCATGCCCTATTTTTAAAAGGAATTTTAACTCATCATATTAGTACTTAAAAAAGCAAAAGAAAAAAGAAAAGAAAGTCAACACTACAACTAGAAGACAAGGTCTAAGGATATTTACACATCACAAGTCAGTGAAAGGTTTTAATTAAAAAATAGCAAGGGAGAGGGAAGTAGCTCAGTTATGCTAGCTTGACTATGACAATCTTAACATGTAGATGTGCTGTGGAATTCAATGTGTTTCGGTTCAGTTAAAAAGAACCACACACACTAGAGCAGATAATCAGTAGAGCAGATGTTTAAATTAGCTAGTCTACCACCGAAGACCCGAATAATCGCAAAGTAAACATCAAGTCTGAAAACATAAAACTGTAGCAGATTGAATGTTCTTTTCTTTGTGTGGGAAATGTTTGCGTATTTTTCGATGTTGAATCTTGATACAGTAGTGGAGCCGCTGTCCATCGTTGTCAATCAGTAGCTGACAGAGAGAGAGCAAGAAAAAAGAAGAATACGAGTGGTTTTGAGTTGTTCCTCAACAGCTTTTCTGTGTTATTTTCCCTTTGCTGTGGCGCACTGCGCTAACTTAATTATACCTACGTCTCCAGATTTCATTTTGTTAACAGAATTGTTTGACTGCAGCAGTGCATGGTCAGTCTTCTTGTCCTTCAGGTATTTACAGGTATTCTGTTTCAAATCCATCAAATTGTTTAATCTGGACAGTATGTCTTTTCTTTTTTTTAAATAAAAGGTAATTTCAAAGAAAGATATTTATTTCCTTGTGAGTTTGCGCAAATCGGCGTCGAGATTAAGACAGTCGTCCAGTACAGTCCGTCCAAGTGTCCTTTTTATTTTTTGCCTGCCCCTGAAATGTTTGTGCGCGCCTCTGCTCATGTCCATAGAAAGTTTCTTCAAACTACTGTGACAACTAAGTAACAGCTCATCAAAAGTTGTGGAACAAGAGTAGAGCAAGAAGTAAGTAATGAAAGATACATTATTCATTCGACATGAGGTTAATATTTCATGACCAGCGGGGAGAAAATGATGCCCTGAGATTCTCCCTCAGTCTGAACCAGGGCTCAGTGGAAATCAGCAAAGTCTGAGGCAGCAGATCACATCTGTGTGTGCTCTCCGTCTTCCAGACAGCTGTTCCTGGGGAATCTCCTCGGCAGCTCCCGAACTCTTCATAGAGGTGCTGGATTCACACTACGTTGGCATTTTAAGATGTTGTGGCTGTTTTGATGTCTGAGCTTGTGTCGCCCGCGGTAACGGTGCGCCAGAAAGCAGAAATATTGTTGGAGAAATATGCACTGCAGCAACTTGCTGTAGCAGCATGATTCATGGTTTCTGTTTGCCCACTCGAAGGCCGTCCAAGTCCGACAGAACAAGCTGTGCTCCCTTCCATTAGGCCGCTAATGCCACTGCAATATTCTGGTGGAATCAATTAAACGCCAAGAGAGCTAAATTGTGTTTCTGTTCCAGAACAGTTTTGGGGTTTTGGACAGACCAAACACGACATCACAGCTGATATTCTTTGAGAGAGTGATGTATTTAAATGTTAACGAAAATTATGTTTTCACTTCCTCCATAAAACTGACATCACTCAGCAGACCTGAAAAGAAACTGAAAATGTTTCAGTATAAAATGCATTTTTTTTCTGCAGAGAACCAGTATTTTATTTTCTTGGCTTAGAAAATAAATTGCTTCGACTGAACTGAAGACGATAAAAGATTTATTTATTTCTTAAGGCTGAACTTGTCTGCCATTTCTCCAGCTTGGTTATGTATCTGTGTGAGTGTGTGTGTACTAGGTTTTTATATCCTTATGGGAACCTATTTCTGTCTACAATATGCAGTTATGGGGACCATTGCTCCTTGTGGGGACATTTTCTTGGTCCCCATGTGGGAAATTGTTGTTTTTGGATTAGTGGTTAGGTTATGTGATGGTTAGGTTTAGGGTTATGATTATGGTAATGGTTAGGCTGTAGAAATTAATGGAAGTCAATGTGAAGTCCCCACAAATGATGAAAATATGACAATGTGTGTGTGTGTCTGCGTTTACTTGCTGTCCTGGTAACAGTCTGCTGAAAAGTACAGTATTTGCATCATATAAAATAAGCAGGGGACATTAATCTTGAAAAATGATCATTATTACAAATATACATAAGCAATAAAAGAAAATATATATTTTCTTTGCAACGGTGTCAATGATTGATATAGAGCTATCAATTGTTTGATAGAGCTATAGCTCAACTCTATATGTTAGCTAGCTAGCCAGCTAGCTAGACTTTCAGATAGCTAGATAGATAAATAGTCTCACAAACCTTTAAATGAATTTATTGGAGCTTATAAAACCGTTCTTTGTCAAGAACGGTTTTTGTCAAACTTTTCTTCTTTTAGATTTTCTCACATTAAAAGAAAACCTGTTAAGAGGCTTTTTCTATGGATATGGAGAGTAGAAAGCCAGTCTAAAATCTGTCTGAAGCAATAAAAATATATGAAAGAAAGCAATCGACGGGAGAGGCTGATGGTAAGAAAGGAAAAGTCATGTACTAGATGGATCTGTCTGGCTCAACGGTTGTTATTCTCTACTTTCTGGACCGATAGGTCTGCGTCTGATGAACGGGCCATCGGCGCGGTCCGCTGATGCCGTCCACAGGCCACGCTCTCCTTGGTGGGTGGGTTTTATCGCAACAAAAGGATGTAGAGCACAATCGATCGCCCTTCCTGTCGATCTGAGTCACACCTGCTAAGACATCAGACACAGTGTGTGCTGTGTATGTACACAACCTTAAATAAGCATCGATTTCTTGAACTGTGTGCTGCGACTAGCAGCTTTCACTAGAGGACGACCGACTGATTAAAAAAAGGGAGAGAGCGACCATTGTGGTGGCAAAATAAAGGTTGCTAAGCGACACGTTATCTGTGAAAATCTGAGCTATGTGTTTCTTAAAAAAAACAAAAAAAACAAAATGGGACAGATTTACCATTGTATTCATGGTATGCCTTTATTAGTGCATTATTTTAAAAACAGTGCTACATTATTAGGATATTATATGTTATTGTAAGTAGCTTGTTGACAATAAAAGCTTTTATCAGTATAGATTTGTCTGAATGTCACGTCGTGTATAAAAATGCTGACGTTTGGAGATACCATGAATTAATTTTCATAATATGTCAGGGCTGGGTGATAAGTCTGAAAAACATATCATGATATAGGCGCTTTATAATCACTCAGTATTGATCATTATTAGTTAGAGTTTTGTTACAAATATCTGAAAACGTCCAAACTGGTGGCGTGACCTTTCCTGTTTAGTCCACAGTTTTCACTAAACACAGTCATTTTGTATTTTTAGGCAGTTTTTATGATTGGTGGTGAAACCTTAAACTACTTCTTAGCAAGTTACTCAACAGGTTGTTGCTAGGTAACTAAACAGTGAGCGAGTAGGTTGATGTCACCAGCCCTGCTTATCTAGCCATGACAAGTAAAGCTGCTAGCTAAGCAACGGTGCCTGGCTAACGGCTAATTGAGCAACTAGCTGAGTAAAATTGCTTAGCTAGCTAGATTAGCTAGGTTGCCTAGCTAACCTTGCAGTCAACTAAGCAAGGTTGTTTAGCAAGCTACTTCACTGTTAGCTAATTGAGATAGCAAGTATTTGATATGCCAGCTAGCATTCTGGGTAAGGCTGTGGGAATCTATTGAAACTGATCACCTGCCTATTGTAATAGTTAATTATAATCACAGATAATAATCTGGATATGCAATATTTTAGTGTTGTTCTTGCTTGAAAAAGGTAAATAGTTGAAAGTAGATCTAGGTAGAAGTAACAGATAAACCGCATCAGAAAATAGATAAAAATAGATGGCAGTTGAATTTACCAGTTTTCCTAAAATCGTTTAGTATTATTATAACCATCATTTGACGAGAATCAAATGATGGTTACACCTTCCCCCTTCCTATCTGGGAAACCTCCATCCCTGTGGGGGTGCGTGAACATTAACCCAGCATGAGAGGAACTCTCTTCTCATCTCAGCCCACATCCTCCCCATGCAGCGGGTGCCATATGCTACAAACACATCCAGACCCCCGGACCCAAAGACACCAACATGCACAGACTGCAGACTATGGCTTCAGTTCTTAGCTGGTTTTTTTTCTTATTTTTTTCATTGTTCTCTGCATCAAGAAGGTTTTTCTCTTGGTGTTACTATGACGATACATTGCAGCAACCGGGGAGCACGGAGATGAGTAATGAGGTGTCACGACAGCACCATGGGTTACTAGTGACCCCTCACCCCAGAGGGTGCTGAGAACACAGGTAGTGAGGAAAACAAGGGTGCACACTAATCTTCCCTTAAAAGCTAATCTCACGCCTGGCTGTTTACAGCCCTCTAACTGTATCTGGAAATAAAAACAGGAGTTAGCGGCGCCGGATAGCGGCCAGGAACAGAGACAAGAACAGGATGGAACACAAGTGATTGTACACAGTCCATTGCTTGCATTAACAAGACAGCTTAAAGACATTTTTGTGGCGTAAAATGGAAAAACAAAAATGGTTGTTAAATTCTGTTGGACTGATTAGGAAGTACAGACGGTTACGAAATGCCTTACAATAGCATTTCTCTGTCTCTGAGCGCTATACTTTTTAACGTGGTTGGATGACGTACAGCAGGGGACCCAACGGCGTCCCTCAGGGCCCACTTCCCTTTTTAGATCTGTCCTTTCAACCAGCGCTCCAGCTCTGCAGCAACTCGTTAATGACGCTTTGGATTAAATCCAGAGGTTGAGTGGAATTATTGTGAAATAAGCAAAATCTTACCAAGCATTTATTGGTCTAGTTTCAAATAATTTAGTACACTGGGAATAAGACAAAACTAACTTAAAAGTAACATTTCAGCAAGATATACAAGCTTGTTTTAAGTCAATAATTCTTTGATATACATTATTTAAAAAGTACTAATTCCACTGGCAGATTCTTTTGAAAATGCGTCATAAGTTTAATCGTTTTACGAGACGAGAGCATATTGTCAAAGCTTCACTTTGACCATCCGTCCTCCCATCCAAATTTTGATACCAGATAAATATCAAGCAGTACAAAAAGTAGCTTTCAAATGAAAACATCCTCTAAGGAAGTAAAAAGCTATCCAACAAACCGACGTGATGCTATAGGAGGAAGGTTTTTCTTCCTAGTTAAGTCATTCATCAACTGTGATCGACCACAATTGCTTCATGCGGGCCTGATCCGAAGCAGAACAAAAAGTCCACCTTTGATGAAAGTATGAAAGTTTCGCAAATTGAAATGACGAAAACAAATTTGCTCAACGGGAGCATTTGAATTTTGTGAAAACTCTGCAAAAGGATTTTGCGCTAGGATGAGGTGGTTTTTCAGTTGTACTGAAACGGAGTATATTTCAATGGACACACGTTTTTTTGCATTATTTGAGTCTTGTGATCAACGACCGGATGCTACTTCTGGCGAAAACGACAAAAAAGACAACAGGAAGTGGTAGGAAAATAATGGCGCCGCATGTTTTTCAATGATTTATCGCGTGAACAAACTTACTACATTTCTTATTTAATGGAAATACCCCAAATGTGAAATTACTTTTCGACATTTGCGAAATATCAAAAATGTTTTGCTCACATTTGTGAAGTAAACTCGGCTACTGCCAGTCATCACAGACACCTGGTTGGCACAAGCAGCTTTTAGGTTTACTGGGCAATTACTTTCTTTTTGTTGCTGAAAACACAACAATTGTTCATTTATGGGCTGGATTTTGCATTTACTCAGAGTATCTTTGACTAATATTGAAATTAATTTGAAGATCTGATACCTTTAAGTGTGGAAAAACAGGCAAAAAGACACAAAATCTTTACGGGGATCAAAACCCGTAAATAATTATTTAATCTGTTTCATGTGTCTTTCCGGGATTCTCTTCAGCACTTTTTCCATGCTAAATTGTCTCACCTTTGATCTCTTTTCATATCCTGTCCTCACTGTCCCCCTGCCCTTTGTAGCTGTGCATTCTAGTGAATCATCCGCCTAAGATGAAGCTTGCTTTCTTTCTCTCAGTGCATTATTGATCTGAGCAACGCGAGCAGCCACAAAAGCTCTGCATTTGCGTAAGAGTATGAACCGAATCAACCTCCATTTCATCCAGATTTAATTCCTCTCAGGTAGGACCGTTAATTTAACCAAGAGTGACTCAGGGAAGCAGGTGTAAAAAGGGTTTCCTTCTTTGTGTCAAGTGCAACGACGACACGTCCCATTTTATGCCGGGAAAGTGTGTGAGCGGCTCTTCACTCCAGCGGAGTTTGATACGGTCACGGCTGTATTAAGGCTGCAACAGGAATTGGCTTTTTAAGCGATTTTCTAACAGCAGGTGCAACACAACCAGTGACTCCGCCACGAATCGCCCAATTTTCTGGCCCAAATAGGGCAACTTTAAAAACAGATTTCTTCTCCTTTTTGCTTTCCTGTCACTCATAGATGTTTAAGGTCATCAACTTCAAAGTACAAAATTTTGTTTTCAAGTGAAAGTACCTAAACCAACCTATGTAAAAGAGGTAATCGCCTAGCTTGATTCTGAAACGTTGCTTTTAAAGGGGCAGCATTATGTGTTTTCCAGTAACTATGTTAACTTTAGTCGTAAAAATGCTACATGTGTCAAATATGACTTGAAAGAAATTTAATTTCATAATTTAGTGCCTTGAAATTGGGCTGCTGTCTCTTTAAAAACTCCTGCTCTTTCTGAAACTGCCTCCAGGAAGTCGCCACATCTCCCAGGAGGAGCTAGGCCTTTGAAGGCGGGGCTAAGTCCAACAAGGCGTTTTGCACAGATGAATGGTTGCCATGGGAGATAGAAGGATTCCTGAAAGATGAAAGAATCAAAGCAACACTTCAGGTTTGTTTTTGACAAGAGAATAATAATATAACATGATGTAATGCTCAAAAAAGAAGTAGATTTTTTGTACTACTGCTCCTTTAAGTTGGTCGAAACCAAAATCACAGTAGTCTATAACATGAGTTTTAGACTAAAAAAAGAAAAGAAATGGCCTGAAGGCTT
The DNA here is from genome assembly GCA_903067095.1 of Girardinus metallicus. Lineage (NCBI taxonomy): Eukaryota > Metazoa > Chordata > Actinopteri > Cyprinodontiformes > Poeciliidae > Girardinus > Girardinus metallicus. The sequence goes on along the minus strand of CAEGAE010064789.1, from coordinate 9,346 downwards.
ATATTTGCCCACCCTATCAGGTACTTTTTGAAAATCAGTATTAAGAAATTATTTACTTAAAACAAGCTCCTATATCTGTCTGAAAAGTTACTTCTAAGTTCATTTTGTCTTATTTCAAGCGTACATATTCGCACCAGAAACTAGACCAAAGACATTTTTCCTTGACATCGAGAACATCTGCTGTCTTATTTGAACTTTTACCATCCATCCAGTTAATTAGAACGTAGTCCTCACTGCTTAGCTATCACAACTTGTTGCCAAAAGTTGAGGAGGATTGCAGGTTTGAATCAGGGAGTTCGCTCAAGTATATAAACAGCATTTCATCAGCAGCAATGATGAAATACTGTTTCTGCCACTGTAATGGTTGTAAATCTAGAAACCTTATTCACTATAAGCACTTTTGCAAGGAGAACATTTAGCACCCTTTTCTTTTCTCTGGTTATTTGCCATCAACTCTTCTGAATCTCTAAACTCTAGAGTGGTGTGCTAAGATGAAGACAGTATCAGAAAAGTTACAATTACAAATGTATTTTTTGATACAAGCAATGTGAAAATTGCAGTACGACACTTGATCTGTGCAAACCCCCCCCCCCCATTGTTCATTCACTACAAAACATAGAAATACTCTTAAACTAATCACCAGTAAATTTCTAATTCAGCTACTAACATGTATAACTGGACTGGTTTGTGCACCTGCACACATCTATCTAGATGGCAATTACTGTTTCAGAGAATCCCTAATTGATCCAAACAGGTCATTGCGTAAGCTTTGGCGCTTGCAGAGCGAACCCACTGCGACTTCAAATTGCTTTAATAAAGAAAGACTTTTCCCAGAGCAGTAGGAGGCGGTTGGCTTCTGAGACGATGCAGATGCCGTTCTATGATTAATCACTACAAATCAAAAGGACCCCAGTCACACATACGAGCTCCACAAATCATAAACACGCTAATAACGGAGCATCTTGATTGGAATTTTGCTTTACGGCTCGTCATTTTGTGAGCCAGGTTTCACTGAAATGCTTTTGCTTCGAAGCTGCGCTGTTGTTGTATTTCATTAGGGTGAAACGTTGGCAGCAGGCTGTAAACACATCAAATAAAGTCGAATTTATCTGTAGGAAAGATATTACTTTTGTTTCGTTTTACATGAACATTTTGAGATTCCACTGAACCACTGAAGTTGGAGGACAACTGATCGTATCGCCAAAAGGTTTTGGGTAATAACTCAGAGTGTCTGTAAAAACGCTCTGTTAAGTCTCACTCTGCCTGGTTGGGTTTTAGCCAAATTGGGTACATGCCTGGATACATGGTTGTGCCGTTTGTAAAGCCACACAGTAAAAAAAAATTAACAGCAATAATTTGGTTTATTCGGTCTACGATAGAGAGAAAAAAAAATGCTGGCGTTCCATTTTTCAAGTTAATACTTTCGCCATGTTATTGTTACATTTATAAATGTCAGAGTTCAAAGCAAAAAATATTTAGCTCTTCACCCAGCATTGGCTACTTCCTTGTAGCAGGAAGCGACATCCGTTCTGAAGCTAGCTACTGATCTTACTAATGATAAGCCGACGGCGGTAACTGAGACCGGCGCTGGAGAAGGAGAAAGAGAATACTCACTTACGTTAGCGTTGGGGTGGCTGGTGACGAGCAACTGGACTGCCTACTCCCTCTGCTGGCCATTAGCACATATAGGGTTAGCACTGGATAGGCTAACAGCTAGCATAAATAGGTTGGTCGCCCACAACTACTTTTTCTATAAAGAAATGTTTTTCAAGAAAATCAATTGGCAGATAATATCTTTGAGAGACTTAAATTAGATGCATTCATGTGTTCTTTTTAAGATTTCAGATACCATACAGTGCTACACTCTGAGTGTTCAGTTATTTTGAATTTCTTAAATAAAAACCAGCTATACACAGTTAAGGGAATATTTTGTAATCCTTTCTCTTTTTTGAATCATATAGGAAATGTTTATGTCCATATCTCACAATAATAACACATACAAAAAAATAATAACCACACTATTTTTCATCCATCAACTTACCTTTACTCAAAAGTAGACTTTGCTTTGATACATGCTTTTATTTACTTAATTAAACACAGGAAACGTTTTTTACATAGCACTGGACTTCAACATCCAGAAAACAAAGGAGGGAAAGCCCTTTCCTTGTGTCTACAGCTCCACTGGGCTAAAAATATATATAAAAAAAGAAAGACAATTCGGAATCACTCTGTCGTTTGAAAGTGTGATGCGCTTTTCCTCAACTAGCTGTCCAGTCAAAGAGAAAAAAAAGGCAACAGTCCCAGTGTAACCTTTATTTGCCCCAACATTAGGAGTGTGGATTACAGATGGAGGCATTTGGCATGCTTCATGAGCACACAAATTACACACACACACACCCACGCACACTGACGGATTTCTCTCAGGAGGGAAGCTGTTGGTCACAGGCATCCAGCTGAGGAAGTCACCCTATCACCATATGTCAGCTCCGTCCCTGTAAGTCAACCAATTTTTTCTGTTTCTTACCAGTCACCTTCCGTTTGTCAAACTGTTTTGCAGGTATTTCTTTCCTTTGTGGAGGAACCGTGTCCTGTCGCTGCCGTGGTAACATCATCTCTGTGCAATCAGACACTCTACGGACGCGAGACTGCTAATGTGTGCGCAGAAGTAACCAGAGAACCCGACCTTCTACAACACTGACTCCAGGAGCAACAGTGGAGCTTTGTCTCAAATGCCAATTTACTAGGTGGGAGAACCATAGATCTGTTGTCTGATCCAAGTTTTCCAAATGTAAACCATCGATACCCTCGTCACACTACTGCTTATTGGGCTCCTGTTTCTATGGGAAATGACACATTTTGTCCACTTAGATCCAGTTAATCCCTTTTGCTGTAGATATATTTTGGACATGTCCAGGAGATTCTCTGATGTGGGTATTGCAACTTATCTCCAGGACACTCTGCAACTTTAAAAATCCTACAAGACTTGACTCCTCTCCAGAGAGCAGAAATGGCAGCTAACTTGGGGCTTTTCTCTCTCTCGTGACACGTTGCCCGGTCTGTCAAGGTTCTCATTTTCACCCGAGCTTGTATCGTATTATATTTTGAACATTATTTTATTTTGGAGATGATCAACTTCTGCTCCTGTTCTTCTTCTTCCCAGCAAAGACGCTAGGAGACTCTCCCAGGATTTTCCTCCAGTGTATTATAAGCCTGGCGGGATGCCAGGCTTTACTTGCTTTGCTTGTTCTGGAAGGGAAAGCTGCAGCACATGGAGGACAAGATGGACTCAGTCAAAAGTCAGGAAATGTTTGTTGAAACTGCGTCTGTGAGGAAGATGAAGTTACCAGCGTGGATTTCAGAGGAAGTTCTTGAAGACACTTTATAGTCTTCATAGCTGCGTACTCTAGCGCCATACTCCCAACAGCGCAATTGAACTCTACCTGTCTGTGAACCACATTTGTGTCAGATTATTTTAGAATGGTACTAAAGATGGCTAAGTTGGCACTTGGTGCTTATTTTGGTGTTGAGCTACTTAATGTTTCTTATTCATTGGAAGTAGCAGCTAGCATGTATATTTCGGTAGTAATGGAGGCTGGGACAGACTTTAGAAATGGATTACAGGGGCAGTAAGCCCTTTTTTGTCACATTGTCATAGTCAGTTGAGTTGTAAGGAAACTTTGGGATTTTCATCAATATAAGGAAGACTGGACTATTTGAAAATTATGAAGTCAGAGGCGTGTTTTTCTTTTTTGTGGGGTGTGGACAACATGGAGGTACTGGCTAAGGGACATATTAAACCTACAGTCCATCCATCCGTTTGTTTTCTGTACACCCTTGTCCCTAGTGGGGCCTGGAGGGGTGCTGGTTCCTATCTCCAGCTAACGTTCTGGGCGAGAGGCGGGGTCACCCTGGACATGTTGCCAGTCTGTCGCAGGAAAACACAGAGACAGACAATCATACACACACACTCAAACCTAGGGAGAATTTAGAGACCAATTAACCTGACAGTCATGTTTTTGGACTGTGGGAGGAAGCCGGAGTTCCTGGAGAGAACCCACCATGCACAGGGAGAACATGCAAACTCCATGCAGAAAAACCCTGGACCTGGAATAGAACTCAACTTATTTCTGCAAGGCAGCAGTGCTACCAACTGCGCCACTGTGCAGCCCCTAAACCTACAGTCATCAGCTATTAATGTCCTGTAATTAGCATTAGCATTAGCCATATCCTTTAGTGAGAAATTTCCAACCCACACCTTTTAAATCCAGCCCTGAATATTATTCAATAGAGGTGGAATTACAACAAACAGCTTAAAATTAAAAGTTTTTGTTTTTACCGAAGCCAACAACAGCAACACAAAAAAGGGATCCATCTGAAGAAAAGCTGGCAGTTTGCTCACTTTAAAAGCAGCAACTCGATCTCGGGCCTGCAGATGTCTGAGTTCAGGACGAAAACAACAACCGCTGCATTTAACCTCGGCAGCTTCATCCTCCTCGAGGTGTCCCAGCTCCCGGCTGACGTCATCAGGAGCACGTTCCGCACTCTGTCCAGCCTGGCTGGCGGTGAAGTGCGGCGCTGACGTGAAAACCTCTAGAAGAAGCGTCCAGAGTGCCGTTGGAGAGCCAGCGCTTCCTTTTTTTCCCATCTCTCTCCTGTCCAATTTGTGTCCAATAATCTGCTCCGGCATCGCTATGGAAACTGAGAGGCCGCAATCAAGTGAGCGGCCGTAAAAGCGGTGCCTGAGCAAAAATAAAAGGATAATAATTATGGAAGGTAAAAGGAGGGGCGCGAAAACACTGTTAACTCTGGAAGGGAGATGAGGAGAACGAAATGCAAGTGATGATTGTTTTTTTCTTTTTTCTTTTTGGCATTGTTCGAAATGAAAGATTGGAACAATTAAGTATTGAATTTAAGTGCAATTTAGGATCCTCGACAATTTGAGAGTTATTATTTCTGAGACAGTAAATGTGAAGCAATCAGTCGCCCCTAATAAGGTTTTGATTGGGAGCACTTCAGAGAATAAAGGCTAAATCAGCTTAAATGTCTTTTCATTGGCCGGGATGGTTTCAGCCGGCCTGGTGTTGCTTTGTGTTGGGCTTTTAGAGTCTCCTCAGAGCTAACACACCTCTCAAATGCCTTCTCACACCTCTTAAGAAGAATTATTCCTACTGTGTCATAATGAGACCTGAGGAGCAATGCGTTTTTGACCCAACCCTCCTCCGCTTCTTCCCCAAATTTCAGTTTCTGAGCTTTTTGTGCATGATTTGTTTTATTCCATTTATTTTTTATGCACTGAGAAAGAGGCCACACCCAAACTGGCAACGAAGGGTTCCAGCATCCCGGGATGCCAGATCGCCATAACTTCACCCTCTCAGACGAACGGGCAGGGCGATCAAATCTGGAGTGACACCTCCCTCACCATGGTGAGCAGATCGGTGACGCAGCGGGACAGACTGATGTCCAATGCGCCCAAGAGGGGTGTGTGTGCGTGTGTGTGTGCAGCAGAGACAGACTGGCGGCTTTCTGCACCCAGCTGAGAAGCAAGGAAGAAGAAAAAGACTGGGGGTGAGTAGACAGGGGGAACAGGGTGATAAAGGTGCAGAGAAGCAAAGGGCGATATATTATGAAAGAATGATGACAGAAGATGGAAGAGAAAAGAGAAGCGGGTTAAGAATCGGGTGGGATGAATGAAAAGGTGATGTTCCACTTTAGAAGGCCCATTTCTCTGTATTTATCTGGGAACAGAACCAACATTCTGGTCACTTTAATTTGGCTTCAAAGTGTTTTGTCCTCTTCTGTAACTCGCTCCGTCAGCCTCAACCCAAACAGAACTTTTTGCCCCGTTCTCATTGTGGAATTGCTCTGCAGTGTCTCCCATTTTGTCTTTTGTTTATAACCTACTGAAAACATGAACTTTTAAACATGCAGAAGAAATAAATCCAATTTTTGTAGGAAAAATGTGAGAGAATCATTATAAAAGGCACAAAAGCTAAAATGGTTTTGCACGGTTGTCTTATTAAAAGAAATTTAACTTTGTAATTTAACCCAATGAATTTGGGACTTTGTCTTTTTAAAAAAACAAAAACTCCAGGCCTTTCTGAAACTCCGCCTACAGAAAGTCATCACAACATGGCTCCTCTATTAACCCTTTAGCAGCGTTTTTGCCAGCTTTTGATTGAGAAGTATAACGAGATCAGCAGAAGCCCAGCTCCACCAGGGGTTTGCTAATTGCTGCTGGCTAGTCTGAAGGAGCTGAGTGAGGGAGGGCTGTTTTGTTTTGTTCTGAGGAGGAACTTCGTCCTCGAAGGTGGAGCTAGGTCCAACCAGCTGTTTTGCACAGCTGAATGGTTGCCATGGAGATTAAAGGATTTCTCAGACATGCATGAACGAATCAAGGCAACACTCCAGGTACTGATGAGGGAATAGCTTTATAACGTGATGTAAAGATAAAAAAATTCAATTTTACATAATACAATCCCTTTAGAGAATTCTTTACTGTAAGCAAGTTCCTGTATTTTGCTAAAAAGTCTCTTATAAGTTTGTCTTATTTCGAGTACTAAGATATCTGCACTTGATTCTACTAGATCTGCTGTGTAACGGGGCGGCTTAGAACAAAATTTTTACACAAACTTGACAAGATTACTCACCAAACGATGCACTTCAGCTCTCACACTTTGATCTCTGTGTCACTCTGTCCTTTAGTCTTTATTATATATATATATATGTATATATATATATATTTTTTTTTTGCGTCTTCCTGTTATTATGACAGGCAGTCGGCGGGCCAGATGGATCAGCATCTCTCATCTCTTTGCTGTGTTTTTTTCTCCTCTGTTACCCTCACATGTGGGTGGAGGAGATTGTGTGCACTTTCATATTCATGGGCGGACATGTGAGTAATCCCAGCATGTGTGTGTGTGTGGATGCTGATGCGCTAATGTGACCATTTTTAGGAGGAGCGCGAGTCATTAATCTGAACTGTGCGAGGAAAACGATGCCGGCGGCTTTCGCTCGGGGCAGGTCCAATGAGACTCCCACAGCCCAATGAAGAGCTGAAGAATCAACTTTTAGCAAATGCACGTGATCAAATCATATATTTTACTAATCTTAATGTGGCATTGGATTAATATTGCGTGTACATACACGTCTAACCTTTAATAAAACACAACATCCTAGAATTTACATTGATTAGATTGTTTTTTTTAAATTGCACGTAGAGATGCTGACAGGTTCAAACGACATGCTCTGTTATATATGACTTGGCCCTCAAGCGATATTAGTTAACGTCACAACATGTCCGCAGAATGATTGATTTTCTTCACAGACAGTTAATATTTGGTCCCTTCCCGCTTTTATGGCTGAATGAGGCGTCGTTGGAGCAACTCCTCTGTTGGATCAGCATGTGAGATGTAGAACATCAACAGAAGGACGTCAGTGACATGAACACACCGACGGGACAGCGCGGCGTTGAACATGGATTTCTGTTGTCTCAGATACTAGTAGGTTTGTTGAATCAAACAATTGTTAAAGGGGCTGTATCCAGGGAAATCGACTTTTTTGTGCTTTACGTCATAATAGTGTTATTCCCTCGTCAAAAAGACACCTGGAGTGTTGCCTTGATTCTTTCACAGATGTCTGAGAAATCCTGTAATCTCCATGGCAACCATTCAGCTGTGCAAAATGCACAGCTTCGAGGATGAAGCTCCTTCTCAGAGCTGCACAAAACAGCCCTCCCTCACTCAGCTCCTTCAGACTAGCCAGCAGCAATTAGCAAACCCCTGGTGGAGCTGGGCTTCTGCTGATCTCGTTATATGAGCTACTTCTCAATCAAAAGCTGGCAAAAACGCTGCGAAAGGTTTAATAGAGGAGCCATGTTGTGATGACTTCCTGAAGGCGGAGTTTCAGAAAGAGCAGGAGTTTCTTAAAGAGACAGAGGCCTTAAATTACAAAGTCAAATTTCTTTTAAGTCACATTGAGCGTTTGTGTGGTAAAATGGCACTATGCCCCAGGAATACAAATATCACTGTCCCTTTAAAATAATTTCAATGTAGTTGTTGATGAAAACGTTGGTGCACACAATAGGGAAGCTCTGCTTGCCGCAATTTCCGTTGAAACCAGAAGTTTATGTAAAAAAAAAAAAAAAAAAAACTTGTTCTGATTTACCCATAAGGCAGGGAGAAAATAAAAGGTGCATGTCTCTTTTTATTCGGTGTATGGAAGCTTCTGGTTTCAACCGTAGGTGTGAAGCATGCCTCCAAAAATGTGTCACCATGTTGGAGAGACGTGTGAATGAGTAAAACGGACGAAAATGATTCATCCGTTTTCTGCTTCCCTCCCCTCTCTTCTCTTTTTGAACATTCAAAGGGAATCCTGAGATCCTCCGTGTTCATCCGAGGTTTCTTTCTCTTTTTTTTTTTTTTTTTAATTCATCTGTCTTCCTTTTTCTCAGTCACACACGCAAAGACACAAGTTCAAACATGTCCAAATATCCACCGAAACTCCAAAGGTGCATCAGTCACACAACTTCCTGTCAGAAAGCAAACAGCTCCATACATAATTCATAGAGAACAGACTCTACATTATTCATGTTTTGATGTATGGTTATGTAAGCCTCTGAGTTATCCTCCTCAACACACACGCACACCCCTATTTGTGTGCAAATGTTATTTTTTATTTCTACTTATCTGCATTTGTCAGACCGTGCGTCCCGGTAAATTGTTCATTTCATGTCTTCTGGTTTTAAAAAAAACTTATTAAAGTGCTAGCTAGCAGCTTGTTGTGGTTGCAATTGGTTGGCGTTTTATTGAATGCCCCAAAAAACGCAAACAGCGTTTCGGCGTAAAGAGCTGCGGTAGCCGCTTGTTCCCGTCTGCGATGGAGGATTAGGGCGACGCTAACAAAGTAAAAGAAATAAAGTTACGAGAATAAAGTCATAATATTAGGAGGTAAAGTTGTACAAAAATAAAGTCAAAATAATAAGAGAATAAAGTTGTAGTATTGGTATTGTTTTGACTTTATTTTCATATTTTTTGACTTTATTCTCATTCAACTTTATTCTCGTATTATTTCTCGTAGTTTTGCCACTTTATTCTCATAAATTTGACTTTATTCTCGTAATTTTCTTACTATATTTTTCATTTGTTTCTTGGTATGGCCCAAATACTCCATCTATGTCAGGATTCATAGAAATTATTATTTTTTTTTTGCATATTTAGATGCATATTTCAGTTCCCATCAATCATCAATCCTCCTTTATTCTCATATATATATATATATAGATATATATCTAGATATCTATATCTATATATATATATAGATATAGATATCTAGATATATATCTATATAT
>CAEGAE010064783.1:0-65114 GCA_903067095.1 Girardinus metallicus | reverse complement strand
ATTGTTGTTGTGTGCATGTGTGTGTGTGTGTGTATATATATATACACACACACACACACATGCACACAACAACAATAGAGCCCAAGCTGTAATTTTAGGTTGAACAAATGCCTCGCTTCTCTGGCTTCCTGTTAAATTTTAAACTGACTTCATTGACTTTAAATAGACTCACCAGGTCTTCTGCCGCACAGGTAAAATGTTAACCGGTCAGTGAGTTCATATTGTATCTCAACCAGCCTCTCTGCCAGCTCTTGATGCCCAGCTTGTCTGCAAATATGACACATGAAAAAAAAAAATTTACCATCATCTGCTGATAAAAATGACAAATCTAACGTGAATAGTGTTGGGGACTAAAAAAGTTCTCATGATCACATTCAGTATAAGACATTAAAAATATTGTTACTTTAATGATTAATTTTATCACAACATAAAACCTTTGGTGCCTTAATTCTTCAAATGATTGACATCTTGTCTACATAATAGTGACGTTTCCATTTTTATTCAAAAAATGTTTCTAGAAATAATACTATAGTATGTGACATGTAATAAATATTTCTTATAGATAGTTATTTTCTTTGACTTCATATTATTGTTAAACTGGATTAACATAGTATTGCATTCAGTCAACAGCTTAGACCATTGGAGTCTGTCCTTATTGTTCATTGTAGAAAAAGCATGCTAGATATGAGTAATGTCAATTACATTTCTCAAATTTCTTGCTTCACTACTTCAACCCCTCTTCCCCACCTAACACCCCCCCCACCCCCAAGTATTTCTCACCAACTTCTGCACAAAATAAAACACTGATCCATAACCACAACATATTAAGAGTGGGAATAAATGCAAATTTTTAACGGCATCACTTAAAGAGATCTGGAAAGGCAGATTTGCACCTAATTAAATTTTCTATTGTAACTTATTGATTTATGTGCCAGCTTGAAATGTTTTGTAGCAAAAGTGGGAACCTCATAGGGTGTGTATCATTTCCTGTTACACATTGACAAAGCGATGCTTGCAAATGCACAATAAGTTAGAGAACATTTAGAACAGCTATAACTGTTAGCAGCTTTCATTTTTGTACACCAAATCCTCACCACAAAGCTCTGGGTACAGAAATAGCTTTCGTGCTTTTCAGGTGTGACATAAACCACACTTGTTTGTTTAAAAACAAAATGTTCCTACATGAGGTATGTTCAAAATTATACGGTTCCACACAACTAGCATTGAATTGCTCTGAACCATAATGTAGTACTAAAACAAGCTTTATCAGACTTAAGTTTACCTTGCATTGTCAATCGGTGTCTTCCCACTGGAGTCCAGAGCTCCAGGATCGGCTCCATAAACCGCCAAGAGCTCAGCTTGTAGAATCTGGCCTGCCTTTGCTGCTATATGTAGTGGGGTGTTACCTTTCTCCTGAAGTCACAATAAAGCAAATTTTGCACTTTAGAATTGACATAAAAACACAATTTGGACAATGCATTTATTTTGAGCACATTTTTATCAAGACTTACTGGGTGGAAGAAGTTGGCTTGTGCTCCTAGAGATAGAAGTCTGAGGCAGGTCTCCAAGTTCCCGGTCCGAACACTGGAGTGGAGTTGCTGCACGAAAATCAAAGAGAGGTTTGTTGAAATTTAAATGTGAGGTTCATTCATACATTGTTTGATGCGTTTATTGAAATAAATGCTTTTTCAATGCTTTATGGCATATAGTATCTAAAGAATATAAGAGTTTTGCATTTTAATATTCAGATAATAACCCTAGCTAAAATGTGAAAATGTAAGGTAGCGTTTCAAAGCAGAACTGAGCGCAGTTTATTGATTTATAAAAAGAACGCATCAGGATGCATTTTTACACAGACTAAACTAATTGACATAAACCCAACGAGGATGACAGAAAAAGAAGTGAACTTCCTTTACAAAAGCACAGAAACATTTTAATTCCACTATCATCTGTCATTTGGGTTCCACTGTTGCTGGCAAAAAATGCTAACTCTTTATTCCTGTACTACTCATGAAAAAAAAAAAAAATCAAAAACTTTTTACCTTACTGAGATCCTTTGCAGTTACACTGTCATCATCACGACAAGGCATCCGATGGACATAAGCCAACATCTGATATTTTGCCTTGATGAACTCCGTCTTGTTGGGACTGCAAATAAAAAAGTCCACAGGTGAAATTGAGGGAATATTTCTACTTTCACTGACAGCCGTGTCATGTTATTTGCTTTCTGTGATTATTCTTCTGACCAGCTATAATAAATCAGACACAGCAGCTTTCCAGATTCCCCAAAGACTGTAACCCAAAAACTTTTACTTTGAATATTTAATTGACACTTGACTTAAGAGGATGTTGAATTTTTACAGTGCAGGTCAAATTAAGTCCACATCAACTCACATTTGTCTTTTTTCCTCGTTGATTCGGTACAGGAGTTATCCCTCCCTGTTACCTAACTAACTGCTCAATAATTACTTTGTAACTATGAGCAGAGCATTGTAAAAATTAAAAAATGATAGATGAGTTTCTCCTTGTTTAGTGATTGATTCAACAAACAACATGGAGCAGATGAAGGCTTTGTGTTTCACGGACAAACTTTCAAACCTCGCACATATTCCCAACAACTAGAACTCAAACTAAGAAACACATTTAAGGCAAACTATTAAATTAAATTATGGTCATTTAAAAAAAAAAAAAAAAAAAAATCTAACAATTCTCTGAGAAAGTTTCTGCATGTCTGTTGATTGCTAATAGCATGCGTTTTCTCATACTGTGTGAACTGAACCTGTCACGGCTGTGTTTACATGTCTCTGAGTGTTTATGTTTAGACCACCAGTCTGACACTCGACTAATAAAATATTTACACCCAGAAACGGATGTTATATTCATCACACTATCCTGCAGATTCTGTTTTCTTATTCTATTCTTTATGGCTATAGACAGCTTTTTAAATAAAAGTTTAATATTTTTCTACCACACTGATAACATACAGCCTACTAGGAGTTGTTCATACTTCTTCAAACTAAACTTATTTTATGGGAAGATTGAGGAAGTTCTTCAAGTTGGCTGAGACTGCATCGCAATGAGTCATGGTCATAGCACAGAGGGCCAATTGTGCATATTCACTGACCCCAAGTATGAAAATTCATGTTTGCTGCAAACCGTTATACAAAGTGCAAGCAAGCATACCAAAATCTGCAGTGACATATATATAAATCCTTAAAAACCCACTTACTGAACTCTGTCCTGAGGGTTGGCTTTGCGTTTCCCACTCGCTGACGAGGAAGGATCCAGAAGGCTGTGTTCCCATATGGAATTTGCACCATTGCCATATAATGTCTGGACCATCTAGAGCAAGACACGACTAGTTGTAGTTAAAGAACACAAAAGCCTTGCAAAAGTATTAAACTCCTTCAACATTTTCTCATTTTGTCATGCCACAACCACAAACTTCCAAATCTTTTTTATCTTATATAATTTCAGAACTCCTTGAAAATAAAAATCTCAAGTGCGGTCAGTATCTGTACCCAGCAGATGTAACTCTGACACCCTTAAATAAAGAAATGAAAGAATTTATTGGAGAAACAGCCTTGAAGCCAATGGCAAGACAAGCGGATCTGCAGAGATCCACAGCTCAAGTGGGGGAGCTGGTTGATGGAAAAACTGTTACTCTGCCCTTCATGCAGGAGTGGCATGGAGAGGGTCTTTTCTATGAGGAATATATACAACAATACTCCACATGAGAGCTGACTAATTTAGAGATATTCTGCAGAGGTAAAACCTTTTCATTTATGCAGGCAAAGGTATCCCCAATATACTTGCAAATGTAATTGGCACCCAAAGATAGTTCAGCAAAGTATTAAGGGTCTAATTACTGTTACACATCACAAGTTTCAGAATTTTTTTTTAATGTGTATTTGAAGACAATGCAGAATTTCACTCCTAAGTCTATTTGTCACATAAAATACTAAATAAAGACCCAGATATTTGTATTTTTTTAAACATGCTAAATGAGAAATAACTCAAGGGTTAAGCAAACTTTGACAACGCAGTGTGCTGACTGCGCATCCTTGTTCATTGATCTGTGTGGAAGAAATGTCTGATTATTGAAAAGATTTGCATTCGATGTTTGTCCTAAGGGGGTTGTGCTCCTGTATCACTCACTTGCAGCTGAGACGGAGGCCAAGAAGACTGAGTCAGATGCCTGACTTGAGAGCTGTGTCGTCCGAGACCCCGGTGGATGCTGCAGCACTCGTCGCAGATCAACACACCCCTGTTCACAGAGGCCCAATGGGGCTCTGCAAAAACACATGCGATGTTTGTCAATGAGCTAGCTCCGTTATGCATGAACACTAACCGTTATTCACACATTTAATCCCAAGCTGCCTCTCTGAAATATTCTGATAGAAAAATCACGGAAGATATATGCGACATTATTTTTCAACCAGTCACTCAAGTAAGATCGTCTTTTACTTTTTTGGATGGATGCTACCAAGTGTAAAGCTAACACCATGTTAGTACTGTTAATTGTTTCAAACATACAGTGTCACAATTACATAAGTTACCATTACTACACAGCGACCAGCACATTACAAACAAACTTACTCACGAGTAGCGCATTTACAACAAATACGTTTAGCACTTCTACTGTCTGTCAATGAGTTGTCGCAGTTCCGAAATATTAATTAGTTTAGCCAACCGGACGTAGCGGTTGGTTAGCGGGTTAGCTAGGCAGCTAACGTAGATGCTAGCTAGTTTGGCACCGTACCAGGAGCGCTGCAATCAGCGCAGACCTCCCTGCTTCGCACTCGCTTTGACATCCCTTGCTCAGAATTCCTCTCAGTCCGGGAAGAGTAATTATTTTCCTAATGTATATTACAGCGCAAACAGTCCAGGTCGGCAGACTGTGTTTGTGCAAGGCAAAACAAGCAGCTGTGTGTCTGTCCTCCTCCCTCCTACTGTTGAACAAAGCGGCGTCTCGTTCCAATAAGTACTCTGTGCTTCCTTGTCTGCTTCCTTCCTCGTTTCCTTTGTCGTCTTTTTTTTCATGGTTGAAATTTGCAGCAGGGCTAGGCGTATTGTTGGTAATTATGGTAAAGATACGTGAAAAGCCTTCAAACAAATTTACGTGTTATTGCAGTGAAATTATGTAAATCTGGAAATCTGAAAAAAACAATCAATTGAAGTACATTCTTTCAGTGAAGTGACAAAATCTCATAAAGAAAAAATATTTTGCTCCCCTGCTGTCAATACTGACACTACATCAAGCCAACCACACAGGACTTAGTCAGAAATTTCACAAGGACACAAGAGAGGTTTTGTGTGTTTGGTGGCAGTATGGCTAAGGGCGCCATGAGAGAAGGTACTGCCTTTTGCTGCACCTCAACATATGCAGTATTCAGGACAATTTATAAAAAAAATACAAGAAAAAGTGTGGTCACACAGGATGGTCCTAATGGACAATGTGTCATGTTTGAGGATGAATGTTGAGAAAAAGAACAGAAATGTCTGAATATGAAGTCGAAAAAAATCTAAAAAACTTAGATTTGCTTTACATTCTACATTTAGAAAAAAAATACATAATTTAGCAAAGTGTAAATGACTTAAAACAGAAAAGGTTGTGATTTAATATCAAACTGAGAAAAATGGGTATGGTCTATATTTGAATATTCAAAATAGAAATCTGGTTTCATTTGTACTTATCTTTGATTACAGATTCATCACAATGCACCATATGACTTGTGATAGCATTACTTTTGCATATGTACTGTGACTTTTGCAGTTTCAGTTGACGTCTCAGTTTTTGCAAATCTTTGCATCCATTAGATCTGGGCTGTTCACTGAAGGCTCCAAATCAACAGTTTGACACCTATATGATATAATCTTTGGTAAAAAAAAAAAAAGTAAAAAAAAATAAAAGACTTGGTGGCCCTAAAATATTTGCCGTAGTCTCTGAGAGACTTTGGATTTTTCTTACCTCCCTTACTATCCTGCTCCAGTCTGTGAGGTGAGATATTATCCTTATTTTAAATGTTACTGCTAAGTTTACTGTGACTTTTAAACAGGGTTCCTCTTACAGCGTCCATTTCTAACTCAAATTTGTTCCAA
Source organism: Girardinus metallicus (assembly GCA_903067095.1). Taxonomy (NCBI): domain Eukaryota; kingdom Metazoa; phylum Chordata; class Actinopteri; order Cyprinodontiformes; family Poeciliidae; genus Girardinus; species Girardinus metallicus. The sequence continues at coordinate 59,012 of CAEGAE010064783.1, read as the reverse complement.
TCTTAGTTGACTCTACAATTACAACCTTTTTCTGACTTGTACATTCACAAACCAAAAGCAGCAGGTACATTAGATATTTTGCTAATTATTTTCCATTGACTATGTTCCTTCAAGACATTAGTTGTGCCAAGTTCGACAAAAAGTCCCAATAAAAATATTCTAAACCCAAAGCTCTTTCTCCACATTTTGACATGATTACCCTCCCCATACTTTGGTGTTGTTGTGTCTTCTAATATATTTACATATTACACATCTCTGCAGCAACTGCACAACTTTGCACCAATAAGATTTTAGTTCTGAAAACACCAGAATAGAATATTTCAAAGCACATATCATATTGCTGTCAAAGTCGAACCTTTATTCTTTGAATGTGAGAAAATCTGTAACCTTCTGGCAACATTTATGGAACATCCCTGAAGGTTATACACCATATAACCGATTTGGACCTTAACCCAAGATTAAGGTCCGATTTGGACCTCATCTCCAAGCACTCAAAAACGTACCTTGCTATATTCCCTCAATTTGTATTGGTTATTTGCATTTCTAGTCAACACGTAAAACCAGCTCTCAATCTAACTTTACAACTATCACTACTCCCCAAAAAGTCAGGGTTATTTACATAGTTTTATACAATTCAATAAATTCAATAAAACAATTATTTCTACACTTTTTTTTAAACTTCTAAATAGTCTGTTAGTGTACTTTTACATAAATTTTATATGGATGCATATCTTGTATATTTCTTTCTTTAAATTACGCTGCTCAGTTGAACATTTCTTTTAATCTGAATATGGTATTTTGGATTATTGTCCAGTATTATTTTTCTTATGTGTTAAATTTAACATTACTTTATGTTTTCTTGTTCTTATTTTATTTTTCACTTTGGTGTGAATTCATGTTTCCTTACCTTTAACTTGCTGCTGGTTCAGCAATAAAAGACAATAAAGTTGAATTCTCTAATCTATTCTATCCTAAAGTGTTTTACATGCAAATGATGGGTTATGATACATATAATAGTATATAGTAGCAAAATATTTGCTATAAAACATTAAATGCGACCAAATTATTTAGTTCTGCCTTGCAGAAATATTGTTAAGCTAAATCCCAATAACAGGGAAACGGGGATTAATGAAGCACATATTTCTTTTTTGTTTAAACATCGGCCAATTATGCCAGTGTATGGGTGTGTGAGAGCGTGGGTTTACGGTGCCTCTGTGGCTTTAAAGGGGTGGTGGTTCGTAGAGAGATAGCACATAGGTTTACTTTAGTCGCTGGGAACATATCTCTGAGCCCAGAGCAGAGTCTCTCTCATCTCCCACTCGTGTCTCCTTAACAGCTTTCCAGACGTTTCCCCAGAAAGCTGCGCTCACCGAGCCCTGAGTGATGGGAGGTTCGGCCCCCGCCGCGCATCATCATCTTCTTCTTCATCATCACCATTCCTATTTTCACGCAGACAGGATCTGATAATCACCATGTTTTCTCTTGTGACAGAGGCCGAGACGAGACAGAAACTGCTTCGCAATGTGAAGAAGGAGGTTCGTGACTTTGCAAAAACAAATTATGAACGTTATTATTAGGGTACTTCTTCCTTGCTCCGTCTGTGTTCGTGTTTACCGCAGCTTTAAGCAATGAGTGTGTGTGTGTGTGCGTGTGTGTGCGTGTGTGTGGACGTCGCTCAGTGGGTCTGGCAACCCCACAGGCCTGTTTATGATAAACCTGGTGGTTTTTTCCCCCCCCCCCTTTGTAAATAGATGTGGATGTTGTGATCCCAAATAAAATCGCCCAGGCTGTTTCCTGGTGAAGGTTGGATTGGCGTATACGATGTTGATGATGACGAAGGTGGTGATGGAAATGATGACGATAATACAAGTGATGATTGTAAATCGTGCACTTAAAAGAAACCACGCACCGATTTGTCTCATTTATTGTAAGACCTGCATTTAAACAAGAAAATAATAGTCCATAAAAACACAAGAACGATGTCAATGCTCGAAACTTACAGCCGTGACCTTGCCATCTGCTTAATTTTAGATGTTCCAAACAGCTGCACTATTCAGGCAGCTTGTTTGTTTTTGCACAAAAAGCCGTGGAACAAGGGAGCCAACACTGCATTCAGACTGATCGGTGACTCTTTGCCTCCCTAAGAAAAGACAAATGTGGGTTTTATCTATGCCTTAGAGAATCTGGTACCTGCAGACTTTTTTCTTTGCGTTCATGCTCCCTCTCACCTGTGACTCACTGCTTCTTCAAAAAAAACAAAAAAAAAAAAACAATCCATGACTCTTGTAGCTATGATTCTGCAGCTGGGAGGGGCTGAGCTTCAATATATAGATTTGCACAGGTTAATTAAGACAGAAGCAGCAGTCTTATGTTTTTTATTTGTTTATTATGCATAAATTAGAGGCAAACACAACCCTAAGCTGTACTTATTAGGTGCATTAATGAACTGAACCACAGTTTTGGATCCCTTTCATGCAACAAGGTGCTTGTTGCTGAATATATAATGGCATGTAGTTTTGCAATTAGAGGTCCAATCATGGCACATAAACATGTAATACATTGTAATTTACATTCAAGCCATATATACTTTTTACATTTCATGCTCTTCTGGGGATAATAACAACTTACACTGACTTGGAAATGCAGCAATTAGCTTCCATTGGGTGGTATAACTTTAAATTTTCTTTAATGGTTGAAATGCAAATTCAGACTTTGACATATTCTTCTATTTCATGAGTACAAATTGTCTTAATTCAGTAGTTAAAAGTATTAAATACCAAATGTAAAAGGGCATAAATTGACCTCGTAAAAGTTTTCATATCATTTAGCTTCCTTTTCCATATTTTGTCCCTTTACTTTAGTGTTTTATTGGAAAATTCATCCAATAAACCAAGACAAAGAAATTTATGATTGTTAAGCAGAAGGAAAAGGATACATAGCTTTCCAAGTCTTTCCACCAAAAGTAATCCATAAGAAGTAAAGTAAATAAATGAAAGAATTTCAGCAAGGTGTCCCTGTGTTCATAATAAAACATGTTTGCCCTAAGTCTGTAGTTGAGTTTAGTTAGGGGAGATTTTATGCATTGAAACTATCATGCACGCAAAAACATACTTGGTGTCACAAGCAACCTCAAATGCCTTAAAATGCCAGAGGATTTTGCTGACATAGTGCAGTTACTTCAGTCTGGATAAAGCAAAACTTATATCTTTTGCTCTTTGCCCTGGGAAGCCTGCACATTTGGACAGATGGGAAATTAATCAAGGAGTCTTGTAAAATCCAGTTTTCATGGAAATTGCATTTAGGAAAACCTAAGAAAATATATATTTTTTTACTCGGACGATAATTTTTAGCTTGTGCTTGTGTGGTGTAAAGTAATGTTATGGGAAAATGGACAATCTGTTTCCGTTGTAACAGATTGAAATGTTTGTGGTGTTATTCGATAATGCGGGAGACTTGCATCTCACATTTTGTGGGCAGACCACCAGAAAATATATCTTGCAGAGCTGCAGAAAAGCTGAATTGCTAGACTTATCCTTTTGACGGAAAACACCAAATGTTGATATAAGAGATTTAAAACTGTAATCAGAGATATTCTCAGAAGATATGGACACTGTTTCCATTTTACCCTCACCTCCTGTTGTGTTTGCTGTCATAGCTGTCTCTTGTATTCATTTCAGAATATTTGGCACAGTTTACAGCGCTATCAAAAACTGCTTCTTTCCTTTCAAATTTGTTCTGTTTTTACTAGCCATCACAGTCAATTTTTTTAGATCATCAAATAAATCTAAATGCAAAACAAAAATAACACAAGCAAAATACAAAAGGTAGTATGCTGATGTATAAAAGCAAGTCTACCTCCGATTAGCACAACAACATAAAAACTGAAGGTTTTTTACAGGTGCTGGAGTGATCTAGTCAAAGCCTGGATATAAAACAGATCAGAATACTTAAGTGAGACCTTAAGCTAAATGTTTGTACTAAAAAACACTCCTGTATGACTGAGTTAAAGAAATTCTGCAAAGAAAAGTGCACAAAAATTCCTACCTGGGATGTAAAATCATATTGTATTTACTAAAGGTATCTTTATTAACACTTTTAGATGTAACAAAAACTGTGTTTTTCTTTTTTGTAGGTGAAGCAAATAATGGAGGAAGCAGTAACGAGGAAATTTGTGCATGCAGACAGCAGCCACATTATCTCCTTCTGTGGTAAACATCTTTCTGCTGCTTATTTTTATTGCCTTGTAATCTGCAGTGAAAGCTACTCCTTTTGTCTGGCAACACTCAAGATTAACAGAATAAAAATATACAGCTTGGAAAAATAAGTAGGCGACTTTTGACTTGGATTTTAAAACCATGGACTTTAAATGACAGTCTTTTCTACAACAGCACAGATGTGTCAAGCCCCTCCACAGCCAATGATTTTATCCACAACCTCCTAAAGGTCATGTGCAATTTGTTTAGGCAACACAAGTCTGTATGGTTTGTTTTCTATCATTATGTCTATTCATATTTACCAGGATGGGTGGGTGGATAGATAGCTGCAGCATATATTAAAGCAGACTGACCCATCTAAGGTGTTGATGCTAACCAGGAGTGAGACATATGTGATTCACCTTTCTCATATCCTAGCAACCATGGACAACCCAGATTTTAGTGTATTTTTCCTCGTCCAAGCTGCACTTTTCCTTCACATGTATTTTTTTTATAAAAAAACAAAAAATGCAATGGGAATGAAAATACTTCAGACTTTCAGAAAGATAAACTTTATTGTTCATAAAAAAACAAATCTGCGTAATAAAATAAACTGGAATATTCGTACTGATCAAAGCTGTGTGTATGATTGTGTGTTTATAGCTGTTGTAGAGGCATGCTTGCTGCATGGACTGAAGCGTCGAATTGCAGGCCTGCTGTGCAGTAATAAGGTCGCCGCACTCTTTATGAAGGTGGGAAAGAGCTTTTCTCCTGCTGAGGAGCTCTGTCGCAAGGTCCAGGAGCTGGAGCAGCTTATTGAAAACAGGTGAAATGACTTCTAACTACCTTTATTTCTATTTATCCGTTTCTATACTCTTTTAGTTAGACTTGATAGAACCTTACCATGAACTGAAAAGTGACGTCAATATGCTTTTTTTCATTATTTGAATTTGAGCATTTATTTTATTTATACAACAATTTGGTGTATGTTTCATCATGCAGACACTGCATGATGGACTGACTTAAGAGAGTTGCCAAAAAAAAAAAAATAAGACGGAGTTGTTTAAATCATAGAAACTGAGGTACTTAAGAAAGTGGGTGAAAACTAACTGCAAATCATTGTGATTCAATATGGTGGTGGCAGCATCATGTTGTCAGAATGGATTTCTTCAGTAGGAATGGATGGGTGGAGCTAAATATATAAAATACATAAGAATGCCTTAAGAAAAGTTGTTAGAAGCCGCAGAAGATTTAAGAATGGCATGGAGCTTCAACAATTAGCCACACACTTTACAAATCTGGGCTCTGAAAACCTGAAAATTGCACAACAAAACTTGAAAAAGTTCAAGGAATAAAAATACAGATGCAAGAAAAACATTTTTGGGAAGATATTCATGTCTATGATAGGTGTATATATACTTCTAAAGATAACTATTTTTGTGGTTACATTGTCCCTTCCCCCCTGTACATAGATTTTATCATTGTGTTTCTTTTTCTGCTCTTTAGCAAGCAGAACATTTCGTCTCTTAGTAATGACCGCAGTCGGCAGTCAAAGTTGCCCAACCTCCCTCCTCAGGCTCTGAAACACCTGTGGATTCGAACAGCTTTGATGGAGAAGCTCCTGGACAAGATTGTTCTGTACTTGGTGGAAAACAGCAGGTATTACATGTTAAATATTGCATTTGCAGTCGAGAGTATTGCTCTTTGTATACCAATATTTGCTTAGGTTTCTTTTTCTTAACAAAGAAACTACAAATAGTGTTTTGTTTCTGGTTTATGTGTATCCAAACTTACTATCTGATGTTTTATTCAAAATTTCACTTGATTTTCAATATAGTGTACCTCAGCATGTTTTTTTGTAATTGTGTTCCTGCATTATGTATTGTAAAAGCTTTTTACCAAAACTATAAAAGATTCTGCATGTGCAAATTTGTTTTCACATTTTGCCTTAGTGCATTTTATGATAAAGAAGCCATGCTGATGGATCCTGTGGATGGACCAATCCTTGCATCTCTACTGGGTACTTTCCCTTATCGTGCCAGTTTATAGCTCAGCAAATAAATATTAAGAAATATTTAAAACAACTAACTTAATTTTTCTAGTTGGGCCCTGTGCACTGGAGTACACCAAAGTTAAGACTGCGGACCATTTTTGGACAGATCCATCTGCTGATGAGCTAGTACAGCGGCATCGAATCCACAGCAGCCACTGTCGGCAGGATTCTCCCTCCAGAAGACCCGCCTTGGTATGAAGTTCAGAGAGCTTATTCTTCCCATTAACTTCACCACTGTTTCCGTAGATTTACGTTTTATGATTTCTTCTTGAACTACCAGATCCAGAAGAGACAGTCTAGTGGTAGCATGGATGATCGACCTCTCACATGGGTGAGAGAGTATGTGGAGTCCCTCCACCAAAACTCCAGAGCCACTCTTCTGTTTGGGAAGAACAACGTTCTGGTGCAGCCAGTGAGTGTCTTAAATCAGTGCAACAGCACCTAAATAGCTGGGTAATCACACACCGATGAGAAATGTTGCTTATGCTTGCAGAGAGACGGCATGGAGGCCATTCCAGGATACCTTTCTCTTCATCAAACTGCAGATCTCATGACACTGAAGTGGACTCCCAATCAGTTGATGAATGGCAATGTTGGGGAGCTTGATTCTGAAAAGAGGTTAGAACAGTATAACAGTATGGTAACAGTATGGTATTTGAAAAAATTTTGTTTTTTTTATAATACCATTGACTGGTTTCCCCTTTGTATTTCAGTGTTTTCTGGGATTATGCAATGACAATTCGTCTGGAGGAGATCGTGTACCTTCACTGTCATCAACAAAGTATGCTAATTCCCCTTTAGTTTTTGTCCTCCCCTCCAAATTTCAGCTATTTACCTGTATGTTGGTGATTTCCTCAGTAAACAGTGGTGGTACTGTAGTTTTGGTGAGTCAAGATGGAATCCAAAGACCTCCACTACATTTTCCCAAAGGGGGTCATCTGCTCCAGTTTCTCACTTGTCTAGAGACTGGCCTGCTACCTCATGGACAGCTGGACCCTCCACTCTGGAACCAGAGAGGAAAGGTTAGCACAACGTAACCTAACCAACTTTTTAATGTATTTTTCTCAAATAGATATTCAGATATTCTTAGAAAACTTAGTTCAGATCAGTTTATTTACTTAGTAACAGTTCACATAAGATGTGAATATGATGTATTCACATCTTATGTGAATACATAAGATGTGAATACTTATGTATTCTTATCTTATGTATTCACATCTTCACATAAGATGTGAATACTTATGTATTCACATCTTGTGAATACTTATGTATTCACATCTTATGTGAATAAGATGTGAATACATCTTATTCACATCTTCACAACAGGTCAAGTTTACAAGACCTGTTTGCCTTGTAGACTTGGACCTGTTTACAAGGCAAACAGGTCCAAGTTATGTTCAGTTCAGATCGACATTCAGTTAGATTGATTTAAGCTGTTCGAGTACAATCCAACCATATTGGTCATATGGGGCCAGGCAAATGGCATCAAGTTGTTGCAGTTATGTGTGCATGTGGTGACAGTAGAAACATATATATCAATTTTAACAGGATAAAAGAGAATAAAGGGCATAGTTAACAGTAGCAACAACTCAATCAATACCTTCACCAACAAAAGAAACACAACAAATGTCAGCAGGACTGAGAAAAGTTGGCTTTCTGTGGGAGAGAAAACAGAGAAACTACATTCAGGATTATGCAAAATTAACAACACTAAGACCTGTCAACGACTGAGTCTGAGGTACTTCCTGTGAAACCGAAAACCAAACAGGGCACTAAAGGCTCACTATTTCAGTGGCTCTATAAAATATTTAGACAACAAACAAACAGCTAATCACAGAAACACTCATCTAGCAGTACTTTCTTTAAGAAAGCAAGGTGAAGAGAGCACACATAGTCATTAGAACCTATAACAAAGCAAAAGCAAAGCAATAAAAAATAAAAAAATAATAATGTTAATGAAAGCAGATAACTCTACTTTTGGTGAAGAAAGAGACACAGCTAAATACACCAATCTAGATTTTGAAGGTTCAACTTTTTTTTGGAGTATGGCTTTCTTTATCCTTGAATAATTTGTGTGTCTGCCCACATGACAACATTGTGTCTGAGTGATTCCTGAGCAGTCATTTGAAAACGCTGACTTACTGGACTGACAGTCAGAAGAAAAAAACTCAACATTCACAGAAAAACTTCAAAGGACTTTTACAAAACCTGGACAAATGTTGAGACAAAAGTTGGGTTCAACTAAATCAATTATAAAGACATACATGTTCCATGTATATTTTCAAATGAATTAGGTTTTTACTCTGTCTTTTCTACAGGGAAAGGTTTTCCCCAAACTGCGTAGGAGAAGTCCCCACAGCTCGTGTGATTCTGTATCAGATAAGGAAGAGGATGAAGCCACTGATTATGTGTTTCGGATCCTCTTCCCTGGCAATCAGATGGAGTTCAGTAAGTGTCTTTAATCTTCTTAATCTGCCTCTAGTGATGATCCAATAACACATCATTAGAGATTACAGCTGAGATTACTTGGCTCTTTTAATTTGATCTCAGTTTAGTTAAATGATTTTTCCCAGGAATACATATATCTAATTAAGTTCATTCTAATTTGAAAATGCTGCAGTTGTCTGTTTATTGTCTGTATTAATTCCCCATTATAGTCCTCTTTTCAGCATGGTCCCTTTGCATGGACAAAAAGTTATTTATCTGCCTCATCTCCATCTTTATGCTCTGCTGTGATTTGTTTCCCTTTCAAATCTTCTCTTAGTAGTTTTAAGACATTAACTTTATGTCCAAATTCTGTTTGCATTTCCCCTTCTTTGGGCTTGTTTTTGCTGCTGATTAACACCAAAAGGAAATGATAAATGCTCCTGTACTGTGCAGTGCCTCTTGAGATGATGGATCAGGGCGTTACTATGTGGCAACCAACGCCTAGAAAATCCTCCTGCTCCTCCTGCTCACAGAACGGCTCCTCTGACGGCTCTTTACCTAATGGCTGCAATCATGAAAGGTAAATATGCTCAAAAGATTGACTACAATTAATATTCAAATTGTTCCACTTGACTACATTTTCAATTTTACCACCCTGCCAGGGCTCCTATAAAGCTCCTTTGTGACACAATGAAATACCAAATAATCTCTCGGGCTTTCTATGGATGTGAGTATTAAAAACTAGCCATAATTTTAGCTCTAGAATAAAACCAGTCCTGCAGATTTAAGGGAGAACAATAATTAATAATATATTTTTTTGTCCCTAGGGCTCGCATACTGTCGCCATTTATCCACAGTCCGGACGCACCTTTCTGCTTTGGTGAACACCACTATAGTTGATCCAGATATACCGTGTCATGCTAGGGGTGGTCTCTCTGTGGAGGTTTGGGAACATTTTCTAAAGGACAGCACTGTAAGTTTCCCATATACCGAACTGGAATAATGTTTATTATTCGTACTGCAAGGCAATTCATGAATAAAAAAAACATTTTTAGGCTTTTGAAGAAAAGGAGATACACAGGCTTGTGTATTTTGGTGGCGTGGCATCATCACTTCGCAAGGAGGTTTGGCCCTTTCTGCTGGGTCATTATCAGTTCACCATGACTGAGAAAGCCAGACTTGAGGTATTTCATATTTCATTCAGATATGAAAAGACACATGTATATATATATATATATATATATATATATGAGGGTGGTTTTATTATCTGCTTTCACGGATTTTCTGCGGCTCAGATTGATGATCGAATGCGAGCCTTGTATGAACAGACAATGAAGGAGTGGCAGGGCTGTGAGGTCATAGTCCTTCAGAGAGAGAGGGAGAAGCACGCCGAGGCTCTCGCACGATGTTCCTCAGGAGCCAGCGTAGAACGGGGGCCCATACAGCGGGACTCCACCATCAGCACAGATGTAAGTTTGACCTATGCACATTTAATAAAATACCACCTAAAAAAAAAAAAAACTTGAAAGATATTATTTATACCACAATGCAGAAATAATTTGAGTTTTGATTTTTTTTTTCTTGCATGTAATTCTTTTAATCTAGTCATCTCTAAGTAGCAGCTCAGACCAACAAAATGCCCACTCACACAGTGATTCCAGCAGCAGTGCTCAGGTACATTTTCTGTTGGTTTCAACTCAATTGCTAACCATCAATTAATAAACAAATCTGGCACAATATTTTTTTTAAGTCACTGCATTGTTGTAATTAAACTTAAATCAAAATATATTTTCTGTCAACTACTTCCTTAAGTAGTTGAAGTGAGATATTTGCATAAAACACACAGCATTTTACTTAAATTGCTCAATATCTGGTGTAATTGACATCAGACCATCTCACTTTTAGATCTAGAATAATTTTCTTCTCTACTACTTTCTTTTTGGCTTCAAGGTGTTTGAATCAGTTGAGGCCGAACCCAGGGCTGAAGGAGAAGAAAAGCCACCAATTAGCCTTGTGAAGACAGCAGAAGGTCCACAGCCTTCCACCAGTGAATCCTCCACCCTTGCTTTGCCAAATGAACAACCATTTCCAGATAGTGCTACTGTACCCGAGTTAACAGAAGAACCTGCAGCCAAAGCATCTGAAACTGTCAGTGAAGATACTGTCATAGTATCATACCCAGAAATCAGTGAATCTGCTGGACAAGATATTAAACTCCCAGATCTTGAGGAAGAAGCTGTGATCCCGAAGAATGAGGTAAATGTAAAAAGTGAAGTGGCTGCAGAGACAGGAATAAATAATTCCAAAGAGGCATCTGCAGTAGAGAGTAAAGAGCTCACGACTCATGAAGTTGTAAAAGAAGTAGACATGAATACAAACGTGAAGTCAGCTCCAGAAAACACTAATGTCCTGAAGCTGGAAAGAGAAGTACACAACGAATATTTCCAAGCACCTCCACTAGGAGAAACTTTGACTCTTCAAGCGAACAAGAGCAAAGATCTGGAATGGGAAAGCTCTTGTCCAGAAACATTAAGAGAAAAGGACAATTCTCAAAGTGACAAAAAGCCACAGGATTCTAAAAAACCTGAAAATACAGAAACAACCATTTGTGACTTTGCTGAAAGCAAAAAAGCCACAGAGATGCAATTTGAGAAACCTGGTTCAAACTCTCCAGTCAGACAAGTACTAAATGCCCTGCAGACTGCCTCAAGAGGCAGCTTTTCATTATCGTCTCACTCTCGGCAGTCCCCAGACGCAGTGGATTCAGATGATTCTCCCTCTGCCTTGGAAATGGAGGACATTCCTGCGGGGATAACATGTCTGACTTCAGAAGAGGTTAAGCCCAGGCCTTTGATAGGGCTTGCTGCTCCTCCCATCTCCCTGGCCCAAAGGGAGAAAATGGCCTCAGAGAAGCTTGCCCAAGATCATCATCTGGACACAGCATGCAACACAAGTCCTGAGTGCACTGATCTGGGTCTTTCTGAGGAAGAGGCTGAGATGGACAATGTGCTTACTGAACCAGAATCTGCAGAGAGGGGAGGTGTGACCAAATACGAAGAATCCTCGGAGGAACAGACCTATTCTGTAAGCATTGCACAGTGTAAAGACATTCTTTATCTCTGTTTCAAAAATACACTAACAACTTTGGTGTCATTTTTTGTTCAGCAAGAAACACTCGATATGTACTTGATCAACTTACATCGCATTGACAAAGATGTCAGACGTTGCGACAGAACATACTGGTACTTTACTGCTGAGAATCTGGAGAGGCTGCGTAACATCATGTGCAGGTAAACTTGTTGCACTGCTAAATAAACAACTTGTTTTCTTTATTGTAACAATGCTTCTTGGTAATAACTATCAGTAAAAACCTGTTTATTTTTCTATTGAATTATAAGGAAATTTGTGGATTTGGCACCAGACTTGAGTTTGTAGGTTAAGTCATAGAAAACCTTGCCAAACCCTCTCTGCCAACGCCAAACATCATTTGGTGGAGGCAGTGTGATGGTATTGGGTGGCATTTCCTTCACTGAAAAAAATAAGACTTGCCATCATCTGAGACAATCTTATTCAGAGAAATACCGAGATGAGATTTTTCTGCCACTGGCAATTCCATGTGTCCACTTTTAGGGAGTGAGCTCTGTCCTCCATTATGCTAATGCTAATGTTCTCAGAGTAAATATTTATGGGATCAGCTTGGCCTTGTCAAGAGTGACCATTATAACCACACTGGCAGTCTTGCAACCAGTGCTGGTTTAATAAGAGAATACCATCCCACAGCAGTATGTGACCAAGCTACTCACCAGCATAAGGACGAGGTGTCAGGCTGTACTGGTTTTATATGGTTCTTCCATGCACCACCACCTATTTGTTAAACGAATAAATTGTTTGACTGCCATTACGTCCTATTTATTGAAACTTCTTCAAAAAAAAAAACTTTTTCCTATTAGCAAAGAGGATTAGTCAAGTTATTCAAAACTCTCGTTCATCTCTGCTGTTCAACCCTTATATGCATTTCCTTAAAAATTGTGGCACCAATAAAGAAAAGGAAACAGGCTGTCCAAAGGTATAAGATTTATTGCTAAGAAGATTGCTACAACAAAGAAATAATAGACCAAATGCAATTTTACTTACTATTTGTTCTACACATATCTATAAAGTTGTGCTTAACTGCCAGGGGCAAATCTAATGAAACATTGAAAATGTGGTTATCATTACAGTTACGTGTGGCAGCATCTGGAGACGGGATATGTGCAGGGCATGTGTGATTTATTGGCTCCACTTCTGGTTATTCTGGATGATGGTCAGTAAAATGTAAAGTGCAAACTTTTGATTTTGGATTAGTGCACATGGAGGACCCACGTTGGTTGAGTATGTCCATGTCTGTGTTGGGGAATGTTCACAGAGGTAATGGCGTTCAGCTGCTTCACCGAACTGATGAAGAGGATGAACCAGAATTTTCCACATGGAGGTGCCATGGATACTCACTTTGCCAATATGCGATCTCTCATACAGGTTTGTTTCCTTTCTTTCCCAAGTAAGTTATTTTTGTGTGTGAAATGAATTAGATACTGATTAAATTCACTAAAACTTTCAGTTAAGTACAATAATTCCAGTGTATAACCAGAGCTGGATAATAATGCATAGTTTATAATGCTGGTTATATCAGATTCTCATATCATATATTAAGGTGTGACAGACCTTAATATATAAGGTCTGACACACACTCATGCTGATTCTCTGGTTCTCCATGGACAGATCCTGGACTCTGAACTGTTTGAGCTGATGCAGCAGAATGGAGACTACACTCACTTCTACTTCTGTTACCGATGGTTCCTTCTTGACTTTAAAAGAGGTGGGAAGGAAAATGCTAGAATCATCCATGTTGAATCATCCAACCTTATCAATTCATCATATGTTTGTCAGGAAACGCGGTAGTAGGTGGTGAGACAGATGCAGATGGCCCAGGTAGGAGTGAATAAAATTACGATTTTAATGATCAAATAATCCAAAATCCAGAGATCCAGGCAGCACAGAGCTCAGAGCTGGTAGCAACTGGAATAACAGAATCAAAAAACAACAGACTTGACAGCAGATAAGACTTTAAATGAGACAAGGACCCGACAAAGACACAGAAACACAGGTGGCATTAAATACTCAGAGGGTAATCTCAGAACGAGACACACCTGGGAACAATCAAGGGGTAGGCAGGAAGGGGAGTCACAAGACACAGAAACCTTAAATAAACACACAGGAAAACTCAAATCAGGACAGTGTTGTATAAAGTATGATTATCAGGGAATGTGTTATTCTTTTTCCACACAGAAATGGTGTATGATGATGTGTTCTCTGTGTGGGAAACAATCTGGGCAGCCAAGTACACATCTTCTGAGCACTTTGTGCTTTTCATCGCTCTTGCCCTAGTGGAGATGTACAGAGACATCATCCTGGAAAACAACATGGACTTCACAGACATCATCAAGTTTTTCAATGGTAAGATTACAAAGGATGAATACTGAAGCCCTCGATGTCTTGGCTCATTTCCAATCATGAACTCCGAATTCTGCAGCGTTTTCACATTTTCGGATCATTATCATGTTGGAGAACCCAGATATGTCCACATTTCAACCATCTTGTTGTTGATTTGAAACTTAAAGATTTTAAAGTATTCCCCATATTAATCCCTCTACCTTTTGCATTGTGAAAAGTAGATGGAACTACAGGCATAAAAAACAGGCTACTCCCAGAGAAATATAGCACATTTTCTAGAAAGAGGGAGAAATGGTGTTACTTTTGCAGTATATTTAGATAACTGCTTCAAGCAAATCTTAAAACTGATGTGTAAAGTAACAAATAAGTTGCATGGTCTCTGTTTGAAAGCTTTTTTAAAAAAATTATTTGATATGACTATGTCAACAAAAATGAATGCTAAAATAATTGACATGTTGTATTTTGCCAGCCAATCTAACTTCTGTCCTCTATTCTCAGAAATGGCGGAGCGGCATGATGTCCCGAAGGTCTTGATGAAAGCCCGAGAACTTGTCCACCAAGTTCAGACTCTCATAGAAAACAAGTAACACTATAAATGCTGCATCCCATGAGCCCATGATCCCATGATTGGTGTACAACATTGTTTCAGGGATCCTGGCACATTACGACGTTAACTAAAGCATAGGGTTGGAAGTCATTAAAGCTGCTCATTATTCAAACTGTGGTTGTAAAACAACCTCTCACCAGTTGCTCCTCTTTATATTCAGGAGACACAAGCATTGCCAGTAGATTTATTTTTGAAGTGTTATTGTTCACCCAGTGAATGTGCCCTTGTAGATGTTGCTTCAGGATGTTATTTAGCCTTAAACTTTGAAGTTTGTTTTCAGGGATACAGCAACCAAATTCATCACTCTCTTTAAAATATGTTATTTCACCTGACACCATCAGCATTTTCTCAGAATCGAATTGTAGCTGCCATTGTTAATCATCTTGTGGAAAACATTATTGTTTATTTAATATAGTGTCATTACATAATTTGGATGAGCAAATGATTGTATCCAAATTGCATGTAGACATCCTTGCTCTGCTTTCGGACCTGGAACACTTAACCTTCTGTCTTGTGCCTCCAATGCGCTCAAGCCTTGAAAACATGCAGACCCAAACTCAGTGCAGCCTAGCATGAATGCCCATATTTTGATGTAGACATGGTTCAAACATTTCCACTGGTAGCTTCAGTCTTTATTCTTCCTCCCTCATTCTCTGACATTCCCTAAGAATTGATTTAAAGATGATTCAGCTCGCTTGAGTTTGTACTTTGACTCAGATGTCAGTTTTTATTTCTGTGCAGGCCAGTGCTTCTCAGAAATCCACCTGTTCACCTACAGACATTTATTGCATTCACTCTTTCTATAAACTTACATAAGAAGCAGCACTTCGTTTATGTTGCTGTTGAGGATGAAAACATCAGCTGATGACGCTCATTAAATCCAACAAGTGCGGCACCAACAGATTCTGGTTCAGTGCATGATCAGGCGAGTGACGTGAGGAAAACTTTCAGAGGTGATAAACACGACTGTGCCTCTGCAACACTTTAAACTCCCATCTTTTGCTTGTACCTCAGCAGATTCGTTTTTATCCTACCATCTTGGTCAAATTAGCTGTCAGGATCTCTTCTCTTCATCTATACCATAACAATATTTTGTTCTTGTTTTCTGAAACACAAGTTTACATACTCACCACTGAGGCTTTATCTATGAAGAGTAATCCTGATTTTTATGACTTTATACCCAAAGTATTTCACCATGACTCATCAAGTTGTTTATTCTAACACTTGGTTTAATCTTAGTGAAAACATTCAATGATATTTTCAGTTGCTACGGTTTGATAATGCTCATACATATACTAGAAAAAGCACAGAAAAAAAGTTTTCTTAAACATTTTTTCTCATATGTCAGCTTCCAGAGATGAAAAAGTATAACATTTAATAGAAGTGCATGTCCTTGAGTGCATTTTTCCTGGA
Source organism: Girardinus metallicus (assembly GCA_903067095.1). Classification (NCBI taxonomy): domain Eukaryota; kingdom Metazoa; phylum Chordata; class Actinopteri; order Cyprinodontiformes; family Poeciliidae; genus Girardinus; species Girardinus metallicus. The sequence goes on along the minus strand of CAEGAE010064783.1, from coordinate 42,829 downwards.
GATTTTGATCCCAAAATACGGACACCTTTTTTGAGGGGGAGGATAACCTTAATAACTTGAAAATATCTAAAGATAAACATAACATCTTGAAAAAGATCCGTTTTGTCAGATAAAAATGCTGTTTGTGCTACATCACAATTGCAAAATATCCGATACACACTTGTGTTGGTTCATTGATGTGGCTTAAGTTCCAGTGTTTTGGTATCACCGCTAACGTGTCCCCATACGAACTAAAAACTGCCTGAATATCGCTTCTTGTGTGTTGCTGTTTGTGATCAAAAGATATAAAATGTGGTGAAGAAGATTTATTGTACAAATACTTAGCTGGTACATATTTAATAAATGCAATACAATGTCTGTATATCAGTTAAGTCTAAATAATGATGAAAGCATAAAGCATATTCATGGAAATATCTTTATTTTTTTCTGTCTTCTGAAATGGTCCCAAGTATAATTAATTTATTGTGTATTAAAAATATTCTATTTTGCATCTGATGTGCTTTGTGTGCATTTTATGGAGGGGAAAAACCTGCCAATTAAATGAAAAATAATATATATGAAGATATGTTAAACTTTCTCCACCTTTAGCGTGAGACATAACCAGCTTAGTTGAAATAAAATATCAGTTAAAAGTTCGTAGACACGAACATCAAGGAAAGTACAAGGTATAAATACCTTTCTGAGATTTACCCATTCGCATCATTTCAGTTAAAAGCATTATTTTTCCAGTGGCTCCAAAGGATCCCACTGAGCAACTGTATCTGGAATATAAAAGTTTTTTACAGCAATTTATTCATATCATGGCAGAAAAAAGTGTGCAACCTAACAGATATGTTTTTTAAACTGTCAAGGACAAATATAACATTATATGTGCAAAAGATTTTTTATTTATTTACCACGTTCTCACTTTTTTGTTTCAAAGACTGGCAAGAAGACAATGTGTGCAGATTTGAGAGTCACTGTTTTGGATTTGTTTTAATCAATTTGTACACCTAAATGCAATTGACCAAGAAACTGTGGATAGAAACCAAATAAAATTACAAATCCTATCCTGGAAAATAATTTTATTCAATTCCATACTTTCCTGAATGCTTATGAACAAAGTTGTTTGTAATATAAATGTTTTGTGGAACTGATTGGCCTTTTCAAGAATGAAACTGTCCCAATAAGAATTTGTATTTTATTGGTAAAGAACAACAAATTATACACAACCTACAGGTCACTTTAATCAATTGTTCACAAATTAAAAGAAAAAAACTGGCTCCCAGACAGTAGCTAAAAGGCTCACAAATGAGTAACATTGTTGAGAGGAAAAAAAATATCCCTAAAAATAAAAATCTAAAGTGGGAAAATGAATTTGATCAATTTAACAACACAAAATAACGTCTGAACAAGTTTCTGACGAGGTTTTTGTGAACAGCCAAGAAATTAAGTACCAAAGTAGACATCAGAATGTCAACTTAAGAACTGCCAACCCTGTTTTGAAATAACTAAAACTAAAAACAGAAAAGAAAAATCTTAAAGGCTGCAGAAAGAATAGGCTGTTGTAGATTTTCTGGCCACAAAATGCATTTAAACCAAAATAGGTTTAAATGCGAGGATGTCTGAAATAAGACAGTCAAAATGGTTAAAATGCAGAAATGTGAAATATTTCCTCCAGATGTTGTGTAAATACTGAGGCCTCTATCTGTAATGACGTGGAGGTGGGCTATGGTGAGGTGGAGGGTGCCTCCTCGGAGGCGGACTATGCCTTAACATGGGATGGCGTGGAGGTGATGGGTAGCGAGGGGGAGATCCTCTGTTAAAATACGGAGGAGAATAGCGGCCTCGGGATCTGGAACGAGAACGTGAACGACCCCAGTTGGCACCGCCTCTCTCCTCATAAACTCGGATATATGAGGTCTCGCCCTGCAAAAAATGTTCAATAAATTACAAATATGAACAACAGTTTCTGTTTTCGCCATCACTGATGCCACATACCTGATGCGAACGAAACTCTGTCCGGTCTAGTCGGCGTAGCGCGTACTCCATATCCTCCCTACGGAGAAACTCCACTACGCCCTCGCCGTCTCTCTGTACATCTGCGAAACAAACATCTCCTGCTTCTCGCATGTGATCCTTCAGATCCTGCCAGCTTCCAGTAGATGGTAACCCTTTAGAGCGGAGGGCAAATATGATGAAAAACATTTAAGAAATAAATGACAACAGGAATAAAGTTGGTTTGGTTGACCAAAGTGTGAAGTTTTAAGGAGTGTAGTTAAAAATGAAGTCTGAGTGACATTTTAAAAATCAAGTTCATGAAGTTCTTTATGAAACAAATGCAAACTTTGATTAACTCACTTGAAATTTTAGCTGACATACTGATTCAGGAGTTGAATTGGAGCTTCTTTAATCATTTACAGTTTCACCTTGGAGAAGTTACTTATTGATAAGTGTAATGGAAACTCCTGAGCTGCAGTTGCTTAAAATGCAGACTGATTTCAAATGTGATAAGACCAATTTAAAATGTAAAACCAACTTTTCTATTGAGTCCCTATCAGACCAGATGTAAAATTTGGTCTTTAGCATAATTAAAAACCCTGGAGCTAAAGTTTTCGGTAGCTATAAACCGTATGACTATCTTAGACTGCCTATTTTTAAATTGTTGTCATATTCAGACTATTAAAGAAGTACAAATCATAGGAAATCTCTCTTTCTGGACAAATACCAGAAGCAGCTTAGTTACAAACAGTGCACTGCAAAAGCAAACTTGCTCATATCTTCTCATACAACCACCACAATCAATGTATCTTACAGGGATTTTGGATGATTGACCGACACAAATAGTGTTGATCTTTTACTATTGGATAGTTGATGCTTAACCATGGCAACTAGTTATTATTTTTACCACTGGGAGCAGTTGATTAGCATCCCAAAAGCTTAAATAACACTTGTATGATGACCCATTCCTAGTGGCCAAAGCAAATGAGGTAAATTAGCAATACTTGCCAAATAATGGTGTCTAAGACCTATTATCTCTGCTGTCCAAAATTGAGTCGTTAGCCCTTCACGATAGTCCTGAAACTGTCTAAATAAAGTATTTTTGAGTTAAAGGATGGTGAAAAATCTAAATATAAAAGCTTTCAGATTTGTACTTGAAAGTCACAATTGTGTGTTAGTATCCTATACATAATTCTAGTAAAATACATGGAAGTCTGTGGTTGTAACATGACCGAATAAGCAAAATTGCAAGGCACTGTGTGTTATGTTAATGTTTTGTGAGTGTGTAAAACAGATAAAAGATGCACAATGATAAAATTACACCTACCAGTCACTACAGCAGGAGTTTAGGATTATTCAGGCAACATGATCAGCTTTTGTTTAGTTTCAGTTTTCATGATCTGAGAAGCAGACTTCATCTCATCCACTCAGTCCCCTTGACTTCCAGTCCAAGAGAAAACATATCTGTCTATGACTCAAGACATCCTTTACTATTTCACCTTGTCCTCCAGTCCGCCATAAGAGAGATAGTATTATTTGTCAAAAACTTTTGAGATCCATTTTCCTCTAGTCCGCCATGAGAGAGATTTCATTATGGGTCTACAATTTTTGGCATCCTTTTTCCTCTAGTTTGCCATGAGAGAGAGAAATGTCTGTCTATAACACTTGGGATCCATCTACTACGCCCTTGTCCTCCAGTCCACGGCGAGAAAGAGAGTGAAATATTTGTCAAACTTTTGGCATCCATCTACAGAACCCTCGTCCTCCAGTCCTCCAAGAGGGAAAAATATCTACTACTTTTGGCATCCATCTACAAGGCCCTTGTCCTCCTCTCCACAATGAAAGAATTATTTGCCTACAATGGTTGGAGTCCATCTACAAGGCCCTTGTCTTCCTGTCCGCCATGATAGAGAGAAATATTTGTCTACAATCCTTGGATCCATCTACTAGGCCCCTGTCCATCATGATAGAGAGAGATTTTTGTCTACAATCGTTGGATCCATCTACTAGGCCCTTGTCTTCCTGTCCGCCACGATAGAGAGAAATATTTGTCTATAATCCTTGGATCCATCTACTAGGCCCTTGTCCTCCAGTCCACCATAAAAGAGAGAAATATTTGTCTACAAATTTTGGGGTCCATTTATGAGGCCCTCGTTCTCCAGTCCGCCTTGAGAGAGAGTGAAATTTTTGTCTACAATTTTTGGGATCCATCTACCAGGCCCTTGTCCTGCTGTCCACCATGAGAGAGAGAAGTATCTGTATATATCTTTTGGTGTCCATGTATGAAACCCTTGTCCTCCTCTCCACAATGAAAGAGAAATATTTGTCTACAACCTTTGGGGTCCATTTACTGGGCCCTTGTCCTCCTGTCCGCCATGGGAGAGAAGAAATGATATCTGACTATGACTCCTATATTCCTAACAGTCCCTTTAATTTGTCGTCGCAGCATAACAGAGATTAATATCATTGGGCCACGACTCACAGCATCCACCTACCAGTCACTATGACCCGAAATTCGGATCTTCGAGTTGGGGGTCCAAACCTTCCTCTCTGTCCTCCTCCTCCAAAACCTCCCATTGGACCAGTTTTGGCAGCAGAGGATCGAGGATACTCTACACGTAGCTTGGAGTTCCCATATGTATATCCATTCCTTCCAAAGACAGCATCCTCAGCATCCCTAAGAGAAGAGAGCAAATAACTCCTTACCAAAATACACCCAGTGGGCAAACGTTGGATTTGGTGCCTCCATCCATTTCCTGCTGGCGATTGATTATTGGAGTAGAGTTGTACCACAAAATCAAAGTTGTCCAACAAGGGGATTCTGATTCGACTTGCCAGAGACCGTCCCGAAAACTCACCGTGGATCCTCGAACCGGATGAAGGCAAAAGGAACAGTTCCTCTGTTATTCTTCAATTCTATTTCTCGGATTTTTCCATATTTGAAGAAGAGATCCTCTATGTCTCTTTCCTGGACGTCCATGGGGAGATTTCCAACATAGATCCGGCCGTCAGACATGTTGAATGACTGGATAGCACTGCTGACACAGAATAGGGGCAACTGTAGACTGTAAGTGCACCTCTTGCTTTCAGAAACAGCTGTGGAAATGGTCCTCTTCCAAATCCATACACTTAGTCCATTGTAGGCCAACTCCTTAATTTAGACAAAGATCTGTAAATCTGTAATCTGTAAGCCGGAGATGAAGTCACAACAGTAGTAAATGACGAGGTCAAGAAAAAAAAAAGTCTCAGAACTCTGGATCGAAGCCTAAAACTTTAAAAGAGGGTAGAAAATGTTTAATAAGAAACAGCATTTTTATGCAGTTGAAATTATTGCATAGTGTTAGCATTCATATAAAAATGAACAAAATCCTTAAATGCTGTGAGCAGAAAGTGATAAAAACTCTAAAGTGCTTCAGAGAAGTGGAGAAAGCAGCAGAGTAACTATCATAATGCTACATCATTTCTAAGTGCCTACATACTACTAAATGCTGTTCCTTGGATATTTCTAATCCCTAATTATAATTCTACGTTCTACAAAAAAAATTAATGAATTAGACATTGGTCAAATAAGTTGTTTCTTCCATTTTCCCCCTTCACTAAAAAGGTTTACAATTTTGGTCATTTTGTATCAGACTCTCTTTTTGTAGGAGAGGGAAACTGACTCTTACTGGAGCTTCCATGCTAACAACCACAGGAATGTGCTGTACGTGCTTTGACAACCAGTAATTTACACCATGTTCTATTATAGGAAGAGACTTTACTGTATCAAAATGTAGTTATTAGTAGTTTATCATGGGCAAGATGTTCATAGCAGGGACAATAAGAATAATGATTTACAGCAAAAATATTGTCTGAAAACAAAAGTGCTGAATTTCACTCAAGATGATTAGCTGGTTTTGTTAAATAAATAAGCTGCCCTTGATGTTTTTCAATGCTTACATTTCAAAAATCATGAGTTTACATATGCACACACCTGCTTAATAAGCATGTGCATCAAAACATACCAATGTTTTGATGTTCCCAACAAAAACATTTATATATATATATATATATATATGTCAATTAGAGTAGTTGGCAAATATGTTGCAATAAAAAATACACACCAACTGCTTTTTTTAATTTGACACAGACTACTATCTGCTGGTGTTATTAATTGTGAAAATTAATTTCTAGAGAAAATCAAGCAAACCTTTTAGCTGAAAGATTTATTTAAAGTTCAGTTGTTTTTGTTGTAATCACTATTACAGCAGAATAATTGCCAGTTTGCTCAACATCTCAAGTCAATTCCCAAAATATATTTTACATTTAACTAAGAAATTTTTATGTGACCTTTAGACACCGCTATTTTACAGATTCGATTTAAATTGAGGGAAATAAATCATCCAACAAATTTAAAAACATAAATTTGTTATAGTGCAATAGAAAACACACAAAAAATGCACCGTGAAATATTTAGAATACATCAAAAATAAAAATAGCTGATATGATAAATAACCAAAGATTTTTTTTAACTGGCACACCTATTCAAGTTCCAGTGTTTTTCTAAAAGGCAGATTTTCTTTATACTATTCATAACGAAGACGTTTCTAAGGCCTTCTTGAGAAATCATTCACGATGAACCGACCAGACCTGTTTTTCTACTAAATGAAGATTAACACGTAGCGCTAACAAAAAGCTTTACACCCACGGCCTAGAATATCAAATTTATTTATAACATTTTCAGCATTATAAATACACGATAAAACTGCAACACCAAATAAATGTGGAGGCTAAAGCTAATAAACACGACAGGGACGCGTTGCTGCTACAACTAACAAGATATAGCAGGCATTAAAATGTTAAATTTTTTTCTGTAGTCCACATATTTGGTTTATTGACCGTGTAACCTCATTCATTTTGCAGGATTTCTGTTTTGTACCGATTTGAACCTGAATATGTTCGTTGGATACGCAAGTAACATTTCTTTGTTGATCAGCTAACTTGGCTAAGAATCTGCCACTGCGGCTAAAATGCACCAATATTTCTATCAATCTATAACAACAATATTACTTAGTACATCGTGTATGTTTGTAATGAAAACTACTTACGTTTAAAACAGTACAATTACCTTCCAAAGACGTTTATAACACCTAAGTATTTTTGTTTGAACGCTACTACTCAAGAACACATACACCTTCTTCCGTGTTAGCAACGTTAGCTTCTTCTTCTTCTTGAATTTGCGGCAGTGTGGATACTTCGTGGCGCATTACCGCCCCCAGAGACAAATGTGCCTCTATATATTTATTTGCTTCCTACAGAAAGGGAATGAATGAATTTGATAACTGTTGTGTTTTTTTTTTGTTTGGTTTGTTTTGTTTTGTTTTGTTTTGTTTTTGTTCGCCAACCCTGGCTTTAATTGAAATCTCAGAAATTCCTCCTAGTGATATTCTATTAACTAAATTATGAAATTAATAATTTCTTAAATCAGTTTTATATCTCATGTACTTTTATTTTGTAAAGTCGCGTAGAATAAATTTATTAAGTTACATTTACTTGAGTAAATGTGGGGGGTGCTTTTGGGAGTAGTTTTAGTGCATCGTACCAATGCTTGAGTAATATTTTTATGAAGTATAATTAATCTTATTCGAATAAAAAAAACTGGAGATTGTACCCACAAAGAATAACGTTAATGAATGAAGAATCAACACGTTTTAACCAAAAATGTATGAGACACAGAAACACGCATAAAGTCCATGATAAACTGAGACTTTTGGGTGTGTACAAGCTTTGTTGTTCTAATATCATTTGCTGAGCCTGTGCCATTTGGAGATCAAGCATACAGTAAGCACTATGTATTGTCATTTAAAGTACTTTTTACTCTATACTTAAATTATCTATAACGGGGTATTAAGTAGAAAAGATATTTTTAAAAGTCTTTCTTTTGCCTGAATTAGTTTTTTTTTTAATTATGTCATTTATTTTTTTCTATTTTTGTCTTTAGAATAACTTCTTTTGTCTGTCTGATGATATAATTTTTAAGCACTGCTGTTCACTTGAAGTAGGCACCAGCCTTAGTAGGCTCGCACCCATGCATGGATAAGCGAATGCATGTTAGATAATGAATGGATGAATGTAATAACCAAAGCATAATCTGTTAGATTCCATGTAGGATATCTTATCTATTTTATTTTATTTTATTTTATTTTATTTTAATAAGAAGGGCGCGTGCTTCGACATGTGAGGAACCGCCCCTCGAGACCAGAGAGATGAGTTTCAGCCGCACCGACTCGCGCGCTCATTACACAACCGTCACCCATTGAAGCAGCAGCCAAGCAGCACGGAACTGATCACTGCGTTTAAAAAAAAAAAACTCATTTAAAGAAGGGGGAAATATGTCCTACACAAAGTTTGTTGCGTCTCTTGCTCGAGCGAAGTCGGGAAACATCAACAAAATTCGCATTTCACCTTCAAGATGTCGGTCAACTGTGGCATCTCCGAAGAGCCAGGAAGAGAAGGAGCCGCAGCGGCAGTTAGAGGGCTGCACGCTGGTGGATGCTGTCCCAATAGAACTCATCAGCCAGACCAAAAACGCCAAAGACGTGCGTCTGAACAGAATTCACGTCGACTTCGAGAACACCGAAGAGGCATACAAAAGTAAGAATAACATCGAGCTGCTGCGAAGTCTGCTGGTCTTCAACCTGTGTGCAATTGACATCCTCGTTGAGAAGAATAAGGAGGTGAGTTTATCTGAAAAAGTTGTAATTCAGCTTTGGAATTATCTGTGCGTTAAAATAAACCAGCCTTATAACCTCTCTTCCATGCTCTTTCAGCTGATGGAACTCAGTAAGAAGCTGCTGGGTCAGCGGTTGTTTGAGAAGCTGATGAAGATGACCTTCTATGGTCAGTTTGTGGCAGGGGAAGACCATAACGCTATTAAACCTTTAGTCCACAAGAACCAGGCTTTTGGTGTGGGGGCGGTGCTGGACTACAGCGTGGAAGAAGATCTGACACAAGAGGAGGCAGAGAAGAAAGAAATGGAGTAAGTACAGAGCCACTCACTTAATTAAAATACTACTGAAAAACCCATTTATTTCAGAAGCTTAAGCACATTACATGGGTCAAATACACACAGATGAATGTTTGAAAACTTTTATTTCTGCAAATAATTTTCCACTTACATGTAATTAAAAACATGACATTTAAATTTATAAAATCTACACCAGACCAATGACAAAAAAAAAATAGTATTAAAAACAAAAAATGTGTACTTATAGAAATGTATGCTTAGTACCAGCTTAAAGAATGTTATTTTGAAAAGGTACTTGTAATCTGAGAAACGACCCTCATCTGAACACATATACTAATTTATTGAATATGACTATATTCACTGAGTGTAAAGGTTGAGTTGTCTGCAATGTGAATTCAGGTTTGTATTTAAGTAGTTGTACCAATGTTCAGTAAGCCTAACATGTAAAAGGCAGGCAGTCCTTTTCCTCAGTAGTTACATAACATGCTTAATACATGCAAATCAGTTGAGACGAGTACATCTGCACAGCCTGTCTTTATATCCTAGTTTGTATTAATGGGTGTGTCTGCACCACAACAGAGTCTTCTGTCTAAGCCTTTATTGTCATTCAACAATAATATAAACGCACTTAAAACTGGGAATTCAGAAGGCTATTTAAAGTGAGAGAGTGAAAACCATCCCTCTGCATATTTGTGACATGAGTAGTGTGTTTTGGATAGGACCTACAGGAATAACATTAAATACCATTGACAAAACACATTTCCTGGAACTCCTTCTGTACAGGAGTATGCATACGAGGAAAAATTATGCCCAATAATAGCATTTAAATATTCAGATATTTCAGCAGATCTGCCTTACTGAAATTGATCAGTAATTGCTTCAGAAAGTGTTTTTTTTAGGTCTTTGGTCTCTGCTTGGAGAGTAGATAACATTTCATGTGGACTGCAGTCTAACTACAGCAACAGGTTAAACCACCATCGTACTTGCATGAAATGTGGTAGAAAAGAAAGAGCAACTTCGCTATTCATTACCTACTTCCCTATTTTTAAATAATAAGGTTGCAAAAATCCCTAGTATTTATTTATGAATTTTTTAGGAATTATTTTCATTTGGAACATTATAATTAACAGAATTATTAGATAGTTTGGGGGGGGGATATAAGTAAAGCAACCTTAAGTATGTTTACCCCATTGCTCAATCACATGCACAGGGGTAGTGCGGTGGTGCCCTTACATGCAGTCGTCCATCACATAACAATGTAGACCCCAGGCCTTTTAGGCCTGCATGTTTGAGCACAGAGCTCAAAGTAATAGAACTTTTGATTATACTACTAGGCAAATATGTGTACATATTGTATTAATGTTTTATCTTGCAATTATTACATGCCAAAATAAAATAGATTTATGTTTAAATATGATAGAGTTTGTTTAAATTACTCCAACTGTTAGTCACTATCTATAATTTGCATGGGAATTGTTCCAATTTGGAATATTTTCAGAATTAGTCAGCTTAACATGTAAAGTTAGACAAAGAGACCAGAAGTTTTCCGCATATTACATTCAGAATAAAAATTTGATTTCATCTTTTAAACTAAGTATTTTGTTTCCTTCCATAAGCTCTATAATATTCCACTGTTCTGTACTTTCTGCTCTTATCTTATCTCTTCATATATTGCTTCCATTATGCCTCCTGATCTGTGTAATCTACTGCATGTTTTTCACCTCTCTAAAGGCCTGCAATCAAATTTTAAAGTGTTTTATATTTGGTTTCAACAACACAAGCAGTTCTTGTCCCCTATTGGCCAATTGGGACATACCTCCCTCTTCTGATTGGTTGGATCTGATATCCAGCTGGAGGAGTGGACATTATTAAAAGCCTGCCAATGCTTAAGGCTAATGTGTTATAACTCTTTATTATACACTCATACACTTGCAAAGAAGGATTGTGGACTGCTCTCTGGTGCAATAAGCACAGTTTATTTTTGTCCAAATGCTTTTACTGCAAAAATATGACATTTTTTGTTTTTCAGTACCTTCTTTGATAATATATCAAGAAGACTGTTTGCCTCAATATAAAGAGAAAAATGCAGAATATCTCAGCAAGTCAGCATAAATCAGAATCATGTTGTTTCTCAGCACATAAGCTTTACTATGAAGATATAATTTATCAGTAGAAAATGTTTATTCATGCATTCTATAAAGAATAACCGAGTTTTCTAATGCAAATCTCCGTTATTTTCCCCAGTTCCTGTGTTTCCGAGGCAGAGAAGGAAAGCCCAGGTGTGTATATTGGTTCACATTTGGGATGGTTTATTCATTTGAAGTTGTGCAACAAACCAGCTTATATGCTCCATGTAGTAAGGAGTGGCAGGGGAGTAGGCTGATATGGTGATAAGAGGGTTTGCCTTTCTTGACACTGCAAGTGAAAGCTGTTCTAGTGCAGAGTGACATGCTGGACTCTCATGCCAACGTGTGCTTTTGGCTGGACTGCACTGGTTGCAGCTGGTTCTCGTTCGGTATGAGATGTCCAGTTCAGCTGTTGCAACAGGATGACGTTTGATTCACGTGAAGAGACTTACAACACTTACAACTCAGCTACAAGGCTTTCTCTGAAAGAAATGTTTCTCCATGTATGTTCTTGCGGTAACTCAGTCTAGCTATATTATTATTTGTATATGTTTCATGATATATATAATATTTTATGTGAAATAGCTCAGCTCTTTAAGATGAAATACAATTATACTAATGATAACTTTTGTCATATTGATACAAAAATTTGCATCAAAACTCTAGTTACTGAGTTCCAGCAACTCGGTAACTAGAACTGAGTTGCTAGTTACTGACTCAGTTAACTAGTTATATGTTTATAACTTTGTTATAAACATATAACAAAGTTATAAACTTTGCACTGTCGGTTGCTAAGATCCTCACATAAGTTGGCTAAGATCAGTTTTCCTCTGTAGGTGCAGGTCATCGTGAAAAGAAGTACAAGGCCCACCGTCAGTTTGGGGACAGACGTGGAGGTGTCATCAGCGCTCGCACCTACTTTTATGCTGATGAAGCCAAATGTGACAATCAAATGGAGACATTCATAAACTGTATTAAAGCATCAGGTAAGGAGTATCTGAAGCAGTTAGGGAAAGAAGTATTTGTTTTTATCTGTAAAATAAAAAAGTAAAAAAAAAAAATGAATGCATTATTAATACAAGAGTGACAGAGTTGATTTGAAGATGATATATTTTTACTAGCTGTGTGAAGAGCTGGTATGTAGGCAATATCTTCTATGCAGTAGAACAAGGTCACTGTGTTATTCCTCTGAGTTTATGATGGAGTCAAGACATTCACTGACCAGAGCAAGGCTACCAGAAAAGCAAATATTTTGCCATCTAAAACAAATCAAACTTCACAAACCTCATTGCTGATTAAGCAAACAGTATGCTGTGCATTTTTGCACGTCTGTTACTCAACATGTTTGCTGTCTCTAGTTACTGTCTGACCACTGTCGGTTGCAAATGTACTCATGTGATGCCCATTAAAAAAGTAAATATTAATTTTACCAACAAATGACCAGCCATCTTTAAACCACACTGCTTATTTATTTTAGGTGGAGCTTCAACTGATGGATTCTCTGCAATTAAAATGACTGCACTGGGACGACCACAGTTCCTTGTAAGAACAACCTCACATTTTTTTGTACAAATAATGAGCATCATTTCACTAATTTAGCTACTTTTTCCATCTTTTGGATTACATATAATATTTATCAAAGTTAAATGAAGTTACATCTGAGTTGTTATCTGTGTCAGTCAGCACTGCAGTTGACTTTTATTACATGTTTATGATTAAAATCTTAAATTTTGTTTAAACAGCTTCAGTTTTCAGAGGTCCTTGTCAAATGGAGGAAGTTCTTTAACTTCCTCGCTGCACAGCAAGGAAAATCTGACATGACTGCTTTGGAGAAAAGACTGGAACTGGAGCAGCTGAAGGTATTTCAGGCCTTTTTCATGTCCCTACATGCTCACCTGGGACGGGTGTCTTTGAATATTCTTTTTAGATTATTTTAGAACACTTCTGTTCATATATTTGTGGGATGTTTACTATTTAAACCAATTCAATTTTTTATTTGTATTGTTATATTTTGTTCTTGTAGGAAAGTTTGACTCAAATGGGTGTAGCAGCCAGAGATGACATTGAGAACTGGTTCACTGGGGAGAAGCTGGGCTTGTCAGGGTAAGATAACCTTCCATTTACTGAGAAACAACAGTGGTACCTTTTTCCTTACACCTCACTTATTAGCTGGACTTCCTTAAGCTGTATAAAGCATTTACTGAGTTTATCTGAATTTATTGCATTTCTATTGCATTTGATATCCCCAGAACAATCGACTTGCTGGACTGGAACAGTCTGATAAATGATACAACAAAAATGTCCAATCTGCTCATGGTGCCAAATCTTGAAGTAAGTCATTGCAACTTTTACAGTGTTTTCAGAGGTGATCTGGTAATAAATTTGCAGTTGTTGCAATGTATGCTGCTTACCTACAAAACCTTTAAATTAACAACAAAAACACATGTCAGATAAACCTATGTGATTAATACCCTATTTTTAAAGCAAAGTATGAATAACAGATGGAGATATAGCATCTGTTACTCAGGAACAGAAATATAGATGCTGGCAAGAACATCTCTTCCACTTTATGCTTGATTTCCTGTTCATTTGGTGGAAAATAATCAGATCTAAATTCACTGATGTGGAAAAAAAACATCTTCCTCCCCCCAAACTAAAAAATATTGGAATCACAATTTAGAGAAAAAACAGATCCCAAACATTGGAGAAACTTGTACTGATCATCCTTCAGTTTTCTCTGTATGACACACGCCATGGTAAGGAGTTCATATTCTTCAATAAGAGGGCTAATGACTCTGTGTTTTGGCTGTGCAGACAGGCCAGCTGGAATCTTTGTCAAACAAGTTTACAGCCGAGGAGGAGAGCCAGATGAAGAGAATGCTGCAGAGAGTCGACATTCTAGCAAAGGTGAGAACTCCAAAAGAATACCAAAGTTATTACTAGTACATTAAATAATACATAAACGCAAATTGATTATAACTTACCAGAGAGGTGCTGTTTAAGGAAAAACAAAATTCCAGATATAGATAGTAACCACAGGCCCTGTTTGCCTTGTGCCCATATTCAGTTACTGCTGTAACATATATTATCAAGAAGCATTATGAGAACTACTACTTTGTGCTTCAGCATGCTTTGGAGAATGGAGTGAGACTCATGGTGGATGCAGAGCAGACGTACTTCCAACCAGCTATCAGTCGACTCACCTTGGAGATGCAGAGGAAGTTCAACAGAGAAAAGCCAGTGATTTTCAACACTTATCAGTGTTATCTTAAGGTGAATATTGTTATTTATTAGGGATTTTGGAGGGTTGATGTTGATTTTACAGTGTAGTTATAGATAAGGTTACTATTACTATTTTCAAAACTGGAAAATTGTGAAAGATCACTTTAATTTATTATACTTGATTTTATTCCTTACAACTTTTTTATTAACATAATTTTGATGAAGTTATGGTAATAATTGAAGGTTGTTATAAATATTTTCACCTTTTGATAACCTGAACATTTTTCTTAATAAAAATGTGTAGTCATTCAAAATATTACCTTTTTGTTACAATCTTATTACAATTTGTTTCAGTTTAAATTAAATTTAATTAAAAAAGAAATAATAACTTTCTCACAGTTACAACACATATGTTATCAAATGTTTTCATTGTGAAAAAAAAAAAAATTCTAAAAGCCTAAATAAGACTGAGTGGTACTAATACTCATCATATTTTTCCTATTGTCAATGGTTTTCTAGGAAGCCTACGACAATGTGACTCTGGATGTAGAGCTGTCCCGGCGAGAGGGTTGGTACTTTGGTGCCAAACTCGTTCGTGGAGCTTATATGTACCAAGAGAGAGCCAGAGCCCAGGAGATTGGCTACGAAGACCCTATAAACCCCGACTATGAAGCCACAAACAGGATGTACCACAAGTAAGTCTTGACTTGGTTCCCAGAGCCTTTCTGTATTTCAGTCAGATAGTTTTTGTATCCCTACCATTTGGCTTTTTGTTTGTCCAGGTGTTTGGAGTATGTCCTGGAGGAGATTGAACACAACAGAAAAGCAAATATCATGGTTGCTACTCACAATGAGGACACTGTGAAGTTCACTCTTGAAAAGTATGTTTTTGTCTCTGTTCTGTATAAAAATCAAAATGAAGGTTGAATATTGCTCCTTCATTAGATTCTAGATTGTGTTGAAGCATCAAACAGTCCTAATAGCTCTTGATTTGTGATAATATAATGTATCACAAGTCTTCAGATAATCTGATGTGTGTTTTTCCAATTTTTTCAGGATGAATGAAATGGGTCTGTCACCCACAGAGAATAAAGTTTACTTTGGGCAGCTGCTCGGCATGTGTGACCAGATCAGCTTCCCGCTAGGTACGTTGCACACAGCTCAGATACTAAAAGCAAACACTAGGTTATGAAATCACAAAGGCTTATGTTACAACCTCAGGTGGCTCCAAAGGCTCAGCTAAAATACGATCCCCACAGATGTCAGCCTAGTCACAGTCAGGCGAGTCGATGACCTTTAAAAAGGACCTGCAGTGAATGTGTTGAGAGAAAACAAGTTCCTGGTGTCCTTTAGTGAAAGTTGCCAAATATTACATCACAACCTTTTGGTGTCGACCCAATATTACCCAATTTGTCCTGTAGTAACATTATGCGCATGATGTGGGAACTCAGAATTAGATTATGTTGTTATTCTTTTAATTAAACACTAAATACAAGACTCGAGTCAATATTTTATAAAGCCACTTTTTGTTGCAATTCCACCTTCAAGTCTTTGGCGGTATGCGTGTATCAATCAAGTAAGTTTTGATGTAAACCACTTCATTTAGCTCCATTCCATTTAAACTCTTTTGATATTCTAAGAGGTGTTCCTTCGGGATTAACTTGCATTTACCACCATTTGTCTTTATATGAACCCTGACAAGCTAGCTGCTGAAGAAAATTATGCTCACAGCATCATGCTCCCTGTGAAGATGGTGTGTGTGGCAATGTGCAGCACACAGTTTTGGACGTAGGCTAAGAAGTTCACTCTTCTCTGATCTGACCAGAACCCCTTATTTCTAAAACAGCTTTATGCTTTATCCCTGAATTGTCTTTTGTAGTTTTTGATCTTGTAGACAGGATTTGAAAACCATGTTGCAGTCTCAAAGTCATGACACTGTATGCTCACATGGTGGCGACAGTGAGCTTTACATCATTGTTTTTTTGTTTCCCTGTTGAAAACAGGTCAAGCAGGTTTCCCAGTGTACAAGTACGTCCCATACGGCCCTGTCAATGAGGTAATCCCTTATCTGTCTCGCCGTGCTCAAGAGAACCGGGGTTTCATGAAAGGATCCCAGAGGGAGCGCAGCCTGCTGTGGAACGAGCTGAGGCGCAGGTTTCTGGGTGGTCAGATTTTCTACAAGCCTGTCTACTAAAAAACATAAAGACTGAAATATCTGTAAAAATTCCACTAGAAAACCATTTTCTCTGTGAGCTTTGTCTTGGGAGGTTAATCTTTTATTTCTTAGTTGCACTGGACAGAAGAAAAATATAAGTTTTACTAAAGGTTGTATAAGGTGTGAGATGTATACTGAATATGCAAGAGACAATACTAGACAGCTGAGTTTTAAATTATTAGCCATGATGAAACCTCAATCAGTTCTGAATTCACAAAGATTGTCTTCTAAGGAAGAGTAAATGCCAATCCTTTCTGAAGAAGAAGAAACCATGAATGAAAATTAAAGTGTTTAGTTTGAATGCCAAAGGGAGCTTGGCTGTATAGAAACTGCTGTGCTTTTAAAGTGAAAATGCTTGTATGTCACCTAAAAATGCCTTGTAATTTTAACAAAACTATGAATTATGTCATTTCTTTACAACTTTAAGTCTTGTTGCAGTACAACACTCCAGAATCTTTTAATTTGTTGATTGGTATTTCTAATATTGCTGACTTTTTCTTGAAACAATTTAAGAAAGTTTTTTCTGGATTATTATAGTACTGATAAAATAAAAAATGGCTTAAATATTAAATGTAATTTCCATGTCTGGTTTAATGGTTGAATTTGTAAGTTAAATCAGAGTATCACTGTGTTTTTTAGTGAACCAGTCTTTAAAAGAGTGACTCCTGTTAGGGATGCATTCCTTACTGGTGACAGGTATCAAAAGTTTTTATCTTCCTTTTCAGCAAAATGCTTGAGATGTTCTTATTATCAAACAATGACCGCATTCATTCAAAGGAAGAACAAAACATGAACTATCATGTTTCAGTATAACTAAGCCTTTTGAGAACACTGGATAAAATGTTTTTTTCTGGAAATGTTTCCATGAAATAATGGCCCGGTTATATAAACTGAGCTTTGGGTGACTTTGTTGTTCTTAGAAAAACCGGTTGTATCGGATGATCAGTTTTATTGCTTTCCAAACCTGACTCATAAGTTTTGATGTAACACGAAAGGTTACAATTGAGGAGCAGGGAATGTATTTAATCCAAATTCTGTTCCATTCAGAAACTGTCAATGTGACAAAAAGCTTGGACATGAATAAATGTTTAAGTTTCAGCTACAGTTGTCACAAATGTACACATGTAAACTAGCAATATTTTCAACCTCTTTGATTATTGGCAATGGACCACTGGTACAATATGCTTATTAATCTGATGTTAGTGGGTTTTTTTTTTTTCTTTTAACATCTTTTTTAAATTGAAGTTTATATTTTTATGTGCTTTGTTGTTGTGAATTATGAACTTAAAAAAATAAAATTGCATTAAAATACCTGGATTATTTTTATGTTCTATTTGACTTATATGGAACAAATATATATATCAAATTCCTCACAGATATTTCTGCTTTAGGGTTATGCAGTATTTTTTGTCAGGACCACTCATGCATATATGTACATTTTGCTTATCTTGCATTAAACTGGATTTTTAGATTGTTCTCTAATGTACTTTCATGGCAGCGACATAAATTGTGTTGGCATTAGTTGGGCTCCCACTGTTAAACTGCTGAAACAAACATTAATCAGACAGAGACATCACCAGCTGAGGCTGCACCTGTAGTCTGATACCTGATAGCAAAACAACAAGTATGTCTTATGTTCAATATCTGGAGAATGTGTGCAGTAAAGTCCAAGTCTTGCTCATATACTTTCACACCAACTGGTTCATGATGTTTGTTGCAAAACAAAAGGTTTGGTTTTGAATAACAACAAGTGCCAAAGGCAATTGTTAAAGTTTGTATTTTGGAGAAGATTTACCAAGTTGGGGCTCAACCTACTTATCAGAAAATAATAGCCAAACTTCCCAGGGCCACTGGCCTAGTCAAAGTAGCAAATCCAACTGAGAAGCTGTAACTAGCACTGTTAATGTCCCCAATGTACTTACATCTCTAATAGCAGAAAATTGTCTTGCATCCCTGTGTCATTCACAATTAGCACTGCTTTGTAAGTGTCAAGAAATTTGTAGCTATAACACTAAATTTTTTTTAAAACTTTCAAGAGGTACACATAAATACCTTTGTAAGGTGGTAACAAAAAGATAAAACATTTTAAACGTGTGGCGGAAATTTTTTTACAGGGTAAATAATCTGATAATCAGGCCAGGTCATGCTTTTATTTTCATGCTCATAAACCTATCTGATATCCACACCCAAGGTTAGCTGTCTTTAACATGTTGTTTTCGGCATCTGCTAGGGAGCCACACTGTCTCTCCAGTATTTATGATTCTTTTTATTTGCTATAAAAACAATGTATTGACTCTGTAGTTTGACTGTGCTTTACTCTAAGCCTTTACTGTCATCTGTTTGTGAGTGTAGGATTTTGTAAGCTCTTATATCATGCATGTGGTATTAATTTACCTGATATTTTCACCTTAACAGTGCTTGGATAAGTTTTTTTTTTCCATAAAAAGACCTACATTTCCATGACAACTTCAATAAACAATATCATGCAGTAAAATACTTTAATAAAGTCATCATGGATAGTCTTGACTGGAGCTTAGCAGAAATTTATAAAACACTTTGACATGAAACAAATTCCAAGAATAATAATTTTGGTTTGTAAGTTTGATTTATTTTAGTTTTTCTAAAATTATTAGGCTCAAAGATATTATATATTTTGGTATCAGTTATTCACAACAAATAAAGTGTAAGTATCTGTTCTTCCACTAAATAATGTTAGTATGGTATTAAATGAACAAAAGATTAAGTTAGTTACAATCGATACATTTTAAATGGTTAACAGTCATGTTGTATTTTGAGGTTGGTGGAGAAAAACTATTTGGAATTGAGACTATATTTGAGTATTTTTTTTATTGTTGAATGTGAAAAATGTGACTTAAAAAAAATCAAACAGTTCATTTCTTTATTTTTGCTAAACATAAAAGTTTTAATTGATAATATTAGGTACTATTTTTATGCTGGAAAAGAAAAAGTCCAACTCCTAAGACAATGTGACTCTAACTATTGACGTTATACATAAAACACACTTTACTTTGCAAAATTTTTTCTTCCGAATGTGATATTAATCCTGTCACACTCGGAAGAAAATGTGACAGGATTTTCTTCCGAATAAAAAATATGTTTTTTAAAAAGGATGCCTTGCGACTTACTTTTAAAGATCATTGATGACATCGTACATTCCTCTGTGTCAAAGATCTAAAGACGTTTCCTTCAGCTGAAACCTGTCTGTCACATTCAGTCTTTGTGGGAGGAGATCTGATTTCTTCGAACGCTCAAAACAGCCAATGAGGTGTAACCTCCTGGAAAATTAACAGCATGAAAAGAGAGGTTGCCTTCAATTTGGAGAAGGTACAGTAATCAGAGTCGCTCCTCTAATGTTACCTCCTCTGGGTAAGTTCAAAGATTTTTCTTGGTTGTTTGCTTGTTCTTGAAACATCTGAGTACTGAATGCTTCTCGTAGTTTACAAGGCTGATTTTATTCTTTTCCTTTGTGCGTAGGCTTTAATCCAGCAGAGCAGAGTAAATTAACATGTAACACATGCTAAGTTTTATGAGTTTTAAAATAAATATTGTATTAAATGTTGACAGTGGATTATTATGTAATTGGAAAACAAGTCAGAGTATGCAGTCCAACAGACATACCTACTCAGATGAGACTGCCAGCTTGAAATGCCTATTTTATCAAGCAGTAGTTCACTGTGTGCAGTGAGAATCTGTTTAGATATTTCTCTTTTTACTCTTCAAACATGTCTGTAATATTAGTGTAGTGAGGGATTCTCTTGGAATGAAAAAATGATTGTCCCTTCTTTCATTGTTCTTGTTAAAACTTGAAATTGTAGCACAGTGTACATGTTTCCAGTATCAACACGAGGGCTGTGTGCTCTATTCGATAAAATAACAAAGACTTCACCTTTCTCTTTCTTATCTTTAGTCTTATTGTCTCTCCTTTTCCCATGACAACTTTTTCATTTTAGCAATTGCAAATGTTATAGCACATAGTTAAAGAAGGATAATATTATAATTTGAAAATGTTTTGCTGACATATTTTGGCTGCAGTGCAGCTTTGTGTTGGGTAAAATGAGGATTAAATGTTCTCTCCGATTTCATTTTCAGGTTTGCGTTTTGCATTTAATAATGTTTAACAAAGGATTTAAATGTACAGCGGTGGTGCGGCGGCTGATACCCTGGGTTGTATTGACCAAGGTACTGTTGGTCCTCTACTGTTTGACAATGACACGCCAAGTAAATATAAGGTAAATTAAATAAATAAATAAATGGATTTCAATAATGTCAGTCAATACACAAATGCACTCATCATGGATATAAACCCTATTAACGATTGGTTGTAAAATTATTTTGTTTGAATAATTTTTTCCAGGGTGTACTAATCATACTATGAGATTGTTTCAAAGGTTTAAATTTATTTTATATTTTATTGTTTAATCCACATGGATTAAACATGTTAAAATGTAAATTAATGAAGGTTCATCTACACCAAGCTCACTCATCCATGTCTTTGTGAACCTTATTCTGTGCACATGATAAAAATGTTACATAAAAGTTCAAATAGAGAGCCCAATTAATAAACCTAAATAAATCTTAGTGAGTTGTTTTTTCAATATGCTCTTATTGCAATCGTCAGCAATCATCTGCCATAATTCTAGTTTGATTTTGATTACTCTTTTTGGCAGAAGTGGTATAGAGTTCATTTAAATTGTTTGATTTGTTGGCACTGATCCATCCACCTGTTAAACATTTTCCACAGATTAGTCTGGATCACTGCTTTCCAAAAGCTTAATGCTATTTGCCTCTATCCAATCCAAAAGCAGTTTGGATATGTTTGTCCTATTAGAAAATATAGCTGTATCCAGGTCCCAACCAACTGACTCAAATTGACACCCTTATACAAAATGACATTTGTAACAACTTTTATAAACACTCTGAGTCATAATTCTGCTGTAAAGATGAGGGACGTCATCTCCAGAGAAGCAGGTTTCCGAGTGTTATAAGCTAAAGGTTGAGAAAGAGTCCTTTCAAGCTTTGAAGAAATTGCAGTTGCCCACATGGTCAAGAAAATGTCCCCTAGAAACAAGGTTTATGGCAAGAAGAAATAAACATGAAGCCACTTGACACCAGAACTTTGTTTGGATGAGTCAAGCAGAGGCTTTAAAAACCTAAAGCACCGTATCAACTGTACATGGTGGTGGTAGTAGCATACTGTGTGGCTGTTTTGCTACAAGTGGTGTATTGATAAAACAGTTGAATCTCTTCAGCTTTATCTAAAATTAATGCTAGGAGTAAGAAATTTGGACACAATCAAAAAACAACAATTCCAGAACCCTCATTAAATGTGTTTTTAGAAAAGGGAAAAGCAGAGTAATAGTAAGGCTTACACAGACTCAAAAACTGGGTCTGTGTCAGCAACCAGCTCGTTTTCATTTCTACCGATTCTGCCAAGAAGACGGTTAAAAATCCAGCCAGAATTATGACAGAACCATGTTGAAGGCGACAATAAGTGCATAGGCAAGGAACAACATTAAAGAGGGTTTTATACGTTACAAGGTGTGTATAGTCAACAAAAAATATAATTTTGACTCTGTGTGGATCGAAGAAAATCCGCAATCTTCAAATTCCAGGTTAGGAATTAATAAAGACATGTACCATAATTTCAAATAAATAATTGAAAGCCCTAAATGAATATGAGCTTCATAGCCTAAAGTGTATGTAAATTTCTGACTACAGAAACAGTAACCCTACTTTTTGTTTCACTCAAAGTCCAACACAGGAAGAGACGTGTCCTCTCAGCATGGCAAAGACAAGTCCAAGCGACATCACTGGAAGCCCTGACGCTAAGCAGGACTGCTCTCCCAAAGTGAACATCATGTTCATGAAGACTCATAAAACAGCGAGCAGCACTATCCTCAACATCCTCTACAGGTTTGGGGAAAAGCACAAGCTCAAGTTTGCCTTACCTGACAAACGCAATGATTTCTGCTACCCGCAGCCATTCCTGTGCTCCCAGGTGAAGGACTACAGGCCGGGGGAGTGCTTTAACATTGTTTGCAACCACATGCGGTTCAACTACCAAGAAGTGTCCAAACTCTTGCCTCCAAATGCAATGTATGTCACCATCTTACGTGACCCAGTGGATCTCTTTGAGTCAGCTTTCCATTACTTCCAAAAGATAATTCCTCTTACTTGGCACATTAGTGGAAATAACAAACTGACTGAGTTTCTGAACAATCCAGAGGGCTTCTACAGTCCAGAAGCTATTAACTCATTCTATCTTAAAAATTTGCTGCTTTTTGACTTCGGTTTTGATAACAACCTTAAAGTCAATGACCCTCGTGTCTTGAAGGAGATTCAATATTTATCCAAACGTTTTCATTTGGTTCTTATTGCAGAATACTTTGAGGAATCTCTGATTCTGCTTAAGGATTTACTTTGCTGGTCCATGGAGGACATCCTGTATTTCAAGCTCAATGTTCGCAAGACCTCATCCGTGTCTCGGCTGGACCTTGAAATGAGAGCCAAAGCTTTACAGTGGAATTGGGCTGACTGGAAACTCTATGAACACTTTAATGCTACTTTCTGGGAGAGAGTTGAGACATATGGAAGAACAAGAATGGAACGAGATGTACATGAGCTGAGAAGAAGAAATGCTGAGATGAGGGCCACGTGCATTGAGGGTGGAGATGCAGTTGAATCTCAGGAGATTAAAGACACACATTTCAAGCCTTGGCAGCCCATTGGAGAGAAATCCATTATGGGATACAACTTGAGAAATGACATTAATCCTGAAAATAGGACAATATGTGCAAAAATGCTTACACCTGAGATCCAGTACTTATCAGACTTGGGAGTAAACCTCTGGGTGACTAGACTATGGGGTTGGTTGAAAGATTATATTTTATAAGTGCAGTGTTTTATTTGTATAATTTAACTTAATTTTGAAAATGTTTTAAAATGGAATTAAACAACTTAAGTTGGATGTCCATTTCACAAACCGCATGTTTATGACTAATTTAAAATGTCAGTTTTTGTCACCTGAATTAAAGCTAAATTCTCTACAAAACAAGTCAGGTTTGCTGCATTTCACTATTTTTTTTTTTTTACATTGCAAGCTTTCACAAAAAGATTAAAATAAACATATTTGTTATGTCTGTTTGTTTGTTAAATGTATAATGCATTAAAACTAAAAACTATTTATTCAGAACTAAATAAGTGAGTCATTTCAGACAACTTGAATGATTAAAAATTGTAGTTTCTGACTGTGTTTACACTGTTTCATTAATGGATTTCAGTTTAAAGTATAGATTTATTCCCTTCTTTAGCATCTAAACAGTCAGAGGTTTAAATGCTAAATCTCTGACTGGGCAGAGAGTATTTTTTCTTGCTGCCCAAGGTGGTGTTGTGTTAGTTGGGCAAGATATGTGTTTTCTGATTTCAGTCTGTGTCGATTAAGAATTTTAATAAAGGTTTGGCATAAAATGTAATTAAAGCCAAAGTCCGATTCATTATTTATGTTTGCTATGGGCTATACTGATTTTGTTTAAGAAATATGGAGGAGTTTTTATTATATCTAGTGAGTACTGTATGTCAGAATTGTTCTGCCCAGAAAAGAGACGTCTTAAAATACAATTTGAGCTTTCTCTTCTTTCTGAGGATAGGCAATTTCTTGCTATCTATCGGAGGAAAAAAAAAGATGGAGAACATTAGCATTCACAATAGAATAGTTAGCATCTCTTTGCAAACCAAATATATTTTAGGTGAAGGAAAAATGGGAGCCTCTGAGCACAGTGTCCACGCAGGAACAACCACTAAATCAAAGTCAGTCTTTCTTTGACACTTTATCTGTCTAATGCATTTTTTTTCTTTGTCAGCATTCAGAGTTCTGGCCAAAACTAAGTGCTTTTTCCAGTGCAAGTGCTCATCTGGACACTGGTGCTACTTTCTCTTAGGCTGTAGACGGGTAGACTGTAAACAATAAGTGATTAGAAAACCATGGCTAGAATTCCATGGGTTTTATTACACATAGTGTTAGTGAGACACCTGGAGGACTAATACTCACCTGCATGCAAAGCCTCCAGATGGTGTGGCCAATCTCACATAATATCATTCATTACCAGTTACCTTGCTTTAATGTAATTTTTACTTGGGCAATAAATTAAATTATTGCACCTCTGTGTTGTTTTGCAAAAATATTATGGTTAGTGGTCAATTCAAAGCATGTATTGAGTTTATATTGTCATAGTTATACCAGCGGTTTTATGTCACACCATGTCCATGTTTAAGCAATACTCTACTTTCATAACCCCATCAGTTTAAAGCCACTGTATCACATCATGAGGGAGACATCATCAGAGGCGCAACTATATTCTTTCTGAGGTGTATGCGAACACATCATCGGCACCTCCTGTCCCTCACACACACAAACACCTCCACTCCCCTTCCACCAAGGGTTTAATATGTCCATACATATGGTCAAAAAAGCAGATCTTAATACAGTTTTTAAAAATAATGTTTAAAATTATTGCTTGGGATGTAGTAGCTGCTCCCTAACTTCCACCTAATATTTGACCAATCTAATATCCCCTGTCTGTCCTGTTTCTTCCTCTGTCATATTCTCTTCTTTCTCTCCATCCTCACAGCTGAATGATATTAATTTTGTGTTAAGTAGGTTTAAAAAATACAGCAAATCACAAAAAATTTTATTTGAATTTTAAATTATGTTCTTGTTGGATAGTAGTTTTTAACAGGACAATATTTCATCATTTAATATATAAGTGAACCAAAGAGCCACCTTCATCAGCCTCTGTCTAGAGCTGCAGGTCTGTGTCTGAGGCATTTTGTTAGCATGTTTTCCTTCATTCTTATAGCTTGATAGGAAATGAGATTATCCAAACTGACAGCCCACAGAACACTGTATTTATAAAAGATCAACATTTTTCCTACACAGAAAGCCCTAACAAATTTTAATGAAGAAAAAATAAACAGTTTCTCTTCACAATATTTATTTATTCACTATTAATCTATTAGTATGATTTGTTCTTTAAATTGCCATTTATATTATTTTTCAGTCTCAGGAGTTGATTGAGGGATGAAGAGACACTGATGTCTGGTTCTTCTAGGTTCTGGGGGTCTAAAGTGTTCCTCTCCTGACCCATTCTGTCTGATATCATACAGACCACTGTGCACCACTGAATATTATCGACACGTTTATTTATTTTTTTTAAATTGTCCCTATTCAACTTCATTGAAATTGTTCAGCCTGGTTGGATGAACGAAGGGAACCAGGATGGATGGATTGGATGGAGAGAACATGGAAGGATGGATGAATGAAGGGAACTAGGGTGGGTGGGTCGATGGATGGATGGATGGTGGGAACCAGAATGGATGTATGAAGGGAACCCAGGCATGGATGGATGGAGTTCATCTGGGACTGAAAGCAGCTTCTCGTTAAGGGCATAATAAATTCTTTCATGCTCAGTTTTTAGTGTAACAGCTCAGGACGCCTCCTTGTGGATTTAAATAATCCCTTCACTCCTTTCAGGCCTCCACTTCCCCGAGCTCTGATAGGTGGTCAGTCCCAAAGTAACCTGATTCAGAAAACCTCACCTGCACACAGAGACCCCAACTTCAGGACTAAAAATGGAAACTGATCTTAGAGTTTTCGACTTCCAGACAAAACACTGGCCTAAACAAAAACAAATACTGATTTATACTGACCTACATTGCTTTGGAGAATTATCTTTCTCTGATATACATTTTATGTGTTTCTTGTTTGTAGTTGCAGAAATTCAAGGTAAGTGTCTGTGTATATGACAGGAATTTTTAACTATAAAGACAAAGATGTAGCAATTAGACAATGGGATAAAGAGTAGTCTGATGTAAATATTTTATTACATTCTTATTTCCTCCTATTTATTCATACTAGGGAAAGACTGGGATCAAATCCCATAGTTTTCCAGACTGCATAGGAACCTTAGTTAATGACAGTACAACAGGCTTTCTTGTAAGAGAAAGGTTGGCAAATAAAGCAGTTACTTTATCAAATGCAATCGAGACACTTTGACAATTTTACATAGCCATTTAAGTTATCAAGAACACAAGAAAAAAAACCCAAAACACTGCATGACATTGAAACATGTTTAATATAACAATTTACAATCTGAAGACAATGAAATCAATAGAAACATCTGAAAGGTAAAGGACGAGCTCTGATCCATCTCCCTGGTGGTCGGGACAACCTTTCAGCCTCCGCAGATCCTCTCAGAGCCTCCTCCAGCCCGGGCATGACTTAGTGCACATTGTCCAAGATGACAGCTGCTTCATTCAGGTGCTGAATCCAGGAATATGTGGCGATGGAAACTAGACAACACATTAGCACTGCAGCCTTATAAAACCCAGAGTGGCGTCCTACTCTTCTTTGTTCTCATAGTTGTGTTTGATGTGTTTCCATAGTTTCTGTAACGAGTAATAATGAGGTCATATTAGACACTTCATAAAAACAGGCGAAACTTCACCAACAGTCATTAACAGACTCAGCTAGCCAAGCTAAGCTAACACTAGCGGTGTCCTCTCCTCACAAGGTCAGCACCGATAAAAACAACCGGGGATGGACTTACCCCGCGATTCATCTGCTCGAAAATCGCGTCACCGCCTTGGTCAAACACCCGCTCAAATAAGACAGCTCCAACCATGATGGTCACAGCGAAGGTGGACGTCCTCCTCAAGAGGAGATTGTAGACGGTCTTAGCCAGCGCCATGTTGTCGGTGTAATGTGCACTGCGCAATAGCGGAAGTGGATACAAATGACAACTTCCTCTACTAAGGTCTATGTTTTCCCAGCTTATACAAAGCTATTGGCTAAAAGCTACAAATATGTTTTAATGACTACAGAAAAGCAGTTTTTTTGTTTTTGAAATGTTGGTGCATGTTATAGCAACCGCTTAAGAGCCACAGTGGAGTTTTGCCAGTGTTTGCCTGTGCCATATAAGGACAATTAACATTTAACGGTATGTCAGAAGGCATATTAGGAAACCATTTAGATGTACAAGATGGTTTCCAAAAGCAGCTACTTCTTTTCCAGAAGTATTTATTTAATTTAAAATCGCTTACTGTTGTTTTGACCAGTATTTGTTTGCTGATTAAGAACTGTGTGTGTTAGTTATGTGTCTGATTAGCCGCTATTTAAGTTCGCCTAAAGTCTTGTTTGTTAGGTAAGTTTGTGCTTGAGTTGAAGTCTGTCACGTTGACCTCTGCTTTGGGCCCAATTCATAATTATTGAAAACATTTTTGACTCTTTTGTAATAAATTAAGAATCTTTTTTGAAACAATTCAGTGTCACTATGGCTGGTTTGTCTAAAGCACGGAAGCCCAAAGTCGGTCCAGAGGACCGACACCCTGCATGTTTTAGTTCTCTCCCTGGTGGTAGTAACAAACTTTTCAGCATGTCAATGTTCTTCTTAGGCCTCTAATGAGCCATCATTTGATCCAGGTGCGTTAAACCAGGGAGAGAACTAAAACACGCAGGATTCGGGCCCTCGAGGACCGACTTTGGGCACCACTGGTCTAAACCCCTGACAGAAACTGATGGAAATATTTATTTAATATTAGTATTTATATCTAGATGCTGATATGCCAAGACAAATGAGGGGAAATCAAGATTGACACCATAAATATTGATTTTTGTTATACATTAGATTTTTTTTCTTAATTAAAGCCTTTAACACTTGATAATGGTTTATTACTGAACCACAGAATGGATGCAATTGAATGCACATAATTTTGCAAAATGTTTTGAATTCATTGTTGTTTCCTCAAAAGTTACTCAGTTAAAATCCTGTCTTCATTCTCCATAATCTAGCACAAATGTTATTTACGTTCCAGTCTTTTTTTTTCTCTGCTTACTCTCACCTATTGACAGCTCTCCTAGTGGAGCACCATGGGGAAGAGGTATTACTGTGACTACTGTGACCGGTCCTTTCAGGACAACATGCACAACAGGAAGAAACATCTTAATGGCGTTCAGCATCACAGAGCGAAGAAGGCCTGGTTTGACCAATTCAGAGGTGAGATGAGGAGGAATTTGTGAAATTTGTTTGATGTGCTTTTCCTTCTATTTATCTTTTTAATTAACTCCTAAATGAAAAACATTTGATCAGCGGACAATTACCTGAAAACAGATCCCACCAGGAAACACACCCACAGATATGTTGTTTTTCTGTTACCTTCTAAACTGCTACCTCTATCAAAGAGTCTGCAGCACATTTTCATTTTTACAAACAGTGTTCATTATATGGAGTTGATGAGTTAAATCAAAGTTTAACTATCTTAGTTTGAATATATTATTGAAAGACAACCAGAATTGGGAGGACATAAATTCTTCATTTTCATAGATAATAAGCAAATCTGATATCTACGAGTTTTTATTTTTGATCCCTAATATTGATATTTACAGTGCAAAGCTTGATAAGCATTTGTAATGGACACAGAACTGTTTTCTAATCCTTACAGATTCTGCTGCTGTTCTCCACGATGAGCAAATAAAGAAACCCTGCAGGAAGTTTCTCCAAAAAGGTGAAAAAAAATTCTCAAAAAAAAAAAAAAAAACACAACTATAAAATTCTCCAAAACAATTTATCACATTTTACTATCAAATCATATTTGATAATAACGTGATCAAATTTTATTTTATTTTTCACAGTAAAAATAAATGTTTTTGGGGAATTTTTTTCTTTAGGAATATGTGATTTTGGCCCAAACTGCAGATTTTCTCACATGTCTGAAGAGGATCTGTTCAACTTAAAAAGACACATGGAAGGTAAGTAGTGGCCACAAGGTGGTGCTGTGCACCATGTGATTTTAGGTGTAGATATGAATTTCAGAAGTGATGGTTTCTTTTATAATAACACCAGTTTTGGTCTTATTTAAAAGAAAAAAGATCTTAGAGACGACAGACAATGTGGTTTTAATTTTTTTTTTTAAATGAAGGATTAACACAAAAACTAAAGAAATACTCAACATATATTAATGAAACAAAAATGTACAGTGTGTTCTAGGTTACATGAAGGTTGCGTATAGAAAACCATTTAACTGCTGCATCGTAATGAATGCAATATTTCTTTATTTTAAGAGGAAAGACAACACAAAGAGGACTCTGAGGACAGAATCATCTCTGGGCGAAGTATAGCGGAATGGCTCTCGAAAAGGGAAAAGAAGCAAGCAGCTCTTGGTAGCAAAGGGTATGCACATTCCTTTTCACTTTAACACATTGGACTACATGGTTCGCATGCCTAATTATTGGTCCCGCTCATTTTGAATTCAACCGTTTAATTATTTATCTCTGCAGAGACTCAAAAACCAAGGAGGACCATGAGGAGGACGAAGCAGAAAGCGATATTCCTCAACAACTCTTCTCCATTCCTGACCTCCCACCCTCACTGTTGCCTCCTCCTCCAGGTGGATGGAGAGTCAGCTCAAGCAGTGAGTGGGGCTGAAGGACATTTGTCCCAAGGTTCAAATCCCGATAACTGGATATATGATGTATTTAGAGGTACATTTATTTCAAAGAGATTGTTTCACATTTTTGCTTGAGGATATGTTCATGTTTTCAGCTGCTATAAAATTCCTAAATGTCTAACTACAGATTAAAGGAAAAGATTTGAGCAAGAACCCAGCAGACATATTTGGAATCCACTGAAAGACATCTGTTTACTGACATTTACATTGCTGTGACAAAATCAAAAAATATAAGGAATTTTGAGTTATTGTGATGACTAATAAAAGACAAAAATTACAAAAAATATATTGTTTTATTTGTATTTATTAGATTATGCAGGTGCTATTGAAAGGAACTGACTTCCTTCCACATTTGAGAAACAGTCATGTTAGGTCAACAGGTGACCTCAGAAAAGATGGTCTATCATGTTGGTACAGAAAGTAGAAAGGATTGACAATCTGTCGCTCATGTACTTTCACTGCTCAGTGGGTGTTAAGACAAACTTTCTAAACTTCTTGCATATTTCTAACCTTTTGTGAGCTGAATTTGTAGAGTTAATTTAAATTGGCTGGTTTTCTGGCACAGCTCCAACTTAAAACCTGAGCCAAAAACTCAGGGCTTTGGGATGATTATTCCAGAAGTTTAATATAAGCAAACTTAAGCTATTTCAACTCATGTTTGGATCAGCTTTTGGGATTACCTTGTTGGAACATCTGTCTACGTCCAAGTTTGGTCATCTAGCTGTTGAAGTGTTTTGTTTTTTCATTGTTCCATGTGTTGAAAGCATCATTATCACAGCGTGATGCTTCCACCACTATACTTGGAAATTGCAGTTATTGTAGACAAATAATTCAGCCGTTTGCAATTGGTTTCTTCTTCTGGGCAGCTGGAAATTTTAGTCAGGCTTTAAGCCATTTATTTTGAAGTCAATGGCGTTTTGTTTTCTTTTGGTGCCTTTTATTTAATGATAGTGTAAAAGTTGTTTCAATATGAACAATGATATTGGTTATCAAACCTCGGAATAGGCTTGATCCTTTATGGTTCTTGAGTTTTTCAAGCACATCTCAACCAATTTTTTCTTCTAAGACTAGAAGATGAGTTCCACTGGACTTTTCTCAAGTGGTGATACCTCATGTTTACCTGTGATTGATTGTTTGAACGGATGATCTTGAAATATGCAGTTGTTTTAAAAAAGCTCCAAAAAACGTTGCCAGTTATTTTTCAATCTAAGATTCTTCCTATGATCTAAGCTAATAACTTCAGTTTTATGTATTTTAGGGCCTTGCTGATGGTTGTACTTGTTATTTCATGCAACAGTAATAGATTATTAGCCAAAATGGTTGAATATCCAAATATGCAGAATTACACTGTTTTTCTAACCCCTGATCTCATCCAGTTACCCAATTTTCACCACATTTTCCCTTCATAATTGAATCATTTGTCTTTCTGATTTGACAGCATGCAAATGTCCTCAATAAACCCTGCATCTCTGCAGCTTTCTCACCTTTATTTATTTTTTAGTAGAGACAGTGCTACAAGATTTTTATTATTGCACTTGTTTTTATTGGACTACATGCATCTTGACAACACTTACAATAGTGTATAAATTGATGCAGTGATCTTTACAGAGGCAAAAGAAAATAAAACAGCATATACTTCTTTACATTGTAAAATAATAGTTAATGTATCACAGTTGGATGGCACAATGTTTTGACCTTAAAGAATTACTTTAGTTAGCTGTTCAGAAATCCTTTCAAAGTCTGAATCATTTTTGACCAAGTAGACTTAATATCTTTGTAGGAAATTTTTTGGAGTGGCATTGCTTCAGTGGAACATGGTTTGTTTCTAGAATGACAAAATCCAGTTACAATTACAACAAATAGGACAATCTGTTAACCAAGTGATCCGCTCATTAATACACCAACACATAAAACAGGACAATATTTGTTAATACAGTGCATCATAGGACAATATTTGGCACAGTGACTATATTTTATATCCACACAACACTCATTTTTACATGATATGTTCACATGAATAGGTAAAGCAATGTCATATAAATCTTTTTTTTTTTTTAACACCAAACTGCTACATTGGATAAAATATATATCTTATTGCCAGAGTGATTCTCACCTACCCATGCTGTTCACTTCATGGTAGAGCTTTGAGAAACTGAACTGACTTAAGACATAAACAAGAATTGTTTAGTAAAATCTGAAGGAAACCTTAAAAGTTAAATTAATGTAAGTGCATGGCCTCAATATACAGAACTTGTATCTGAATATCCAGACACATATTTTTTTTTGTTGCATTTTTTGTATGTTTTTATAAAACTTTATGCATATATCGATAACAAAATAACATTGATTTAATGTATACCTCATTCAAGTATAAGAAAATATAATAATGTCATATAATTAAATAATATGTTGTCTAAGTACTCTATGTAAAAGCCAGAAAACAACTTTCCCCCCCATGATATGTTACATTATTGTTCACAGCATACTGCAAGGAATTTAGTATTTTGATATTGTTTGCACATTGACAAAAATGACATTTACAAGAAAATGTCAAATTTTTTTGCAATTATCACTTAACAAATTGCATAATTATTTGAACATATACCTCAAAACTCTATACCACCCACGTACAACACGCATTTATTTCTTGACATGCAAGTGTGTCGCATAGAATACATCATATTCATTTGCTATAAATATTACAGGTAGTACATGGTCTAAACACGGTTCTATTTATTCTAAATGGGTTACTCTGCGGCTATATTGTCTTTGCTGATGCTCATTTTGAAAGTATGGTATAAATGCACAGATTTGAAATGTGCAAACTGGGTTTTGAATGAATTGAAGGCAGGTTGTGAGCATAAAATCTCCTCTTGATTTGTGCGATGGATAAGAGATCAACACTTTTCTGGGATGTGAAGTTTTAGCAAAACCCTCCAAACCCAGTTCAAGAAGTGTGAAAGGCCTTAAAGTAAATAATTTTTTTTATTGCAGTATCATAATCTAACACTGAAAAATGTAAAAATGTAGCTTTTTATTATATTTATTCCCTGGTGGGAATAATATCTCAAATTTACAGGTACTTGCTACACCCCTTGCCACACCTCTGACAGTTCCCACAAATAAATCTGATGAAATCATTTACTAATTTATACTTACTCAATTGATCAGAATATCTGATAACCTTATATTCTTTGGAGTATAAATATAACAAACTCATTTGTCAAAATAGAAAGCAGAAGAAGACATGCCATTCAAGCAGATGTGTTTCATAAGTAAGAAAATAGATGGAAGAAAAACATAAAAACTTAGCAACCAAAATGCTTAAAACAACTGTAATTCTGACAAATAATTTTCATGGCATGGCAACCTGTTTGAAATACTGGATTGTTTCAAACAAAAGTCTGGATTTCAGGAAGATAGTAGTGAAAAAACATCCCTAAATAGATGTGAAAGTGGTTCACCAGACACTAAACCAACCATAATCTCAGTGTCCAGACTTGCTGTAAAGCCTAGAAAACCTGTGGGCTGAGCTGAATTGAATAGAGCACATGAAAGTACCACAACTTTGGTATCGAAGACTAAGAAGCCATTACCTAACCTAAAACACACATCTTTCTAACTTAAATGGCATGTTTTCCCATTTTTCCAATACTAAGGATTACGTATCTTGGTAAGCTTTATACCTGTGTATGAAGTCATATTTAGAGTGATGGAAATTAAATCTACCTAGATACATAGACAAAAATATATAAAAATATAAAACCAGGGTGCCAATAAAAGTGCAGTGGAATCTGGGTTTGCTGTAACCTAAAATGAAACAATATGTGGTTCACATTTTTATTGCTTTATTACTATCATTGGTACTTGGTTATTTGGTGCATTCAAGGTGGACAGATGCTTCACTACAGAACTGAAGGATTTTATGCACCACAGCTACTCTTACAGCACATGTTGTGCTCTTGAGCTCTAGAGTATTAAAGCTACATTCTGATTTCTGTTCTAATTTCTTTTCCAAACATGTTGGTAACACTAATCAGCCCTTGTAGTTCATTTCTCGTTTTCATCTTGGTAAGCTGTGAGAAGCGGTCTCTTACAACCACTGTGTGACATCATTTGATCCTTAATGCTGTAGAGAAAGGCCATGAAAGCATCATTTCAACTATGATGTAAAACAGAAAATGAGAGCATTTTTTGGTTAATGGTTTTCTTTTTCCCCAACGTAGGATCCCTTTTTGTCCTGCTGGCAACATTAATTTACTTCATTCCTCTGCGGAGCATTTGATTTGCTGCAATGAGCATGACGCTGATGATGAATGCAATCGCGAAGGCACAAATCAGGCTTTTACGCACGCATGTGTGTTTTTCCTGCTGCGTTGGGCTTGCTGTGAAGAGATTTAGGAAAAGAAAAACAACATTAGTGCATCACTCAGTCTTAACACAGCTTGAACATGTCAAAGATGATAACAAAAGAGGAAATTGATTAAACATACTATCAATATCTACGTGAGACTCTGGACTGTTCAGGTGGTTTTCCTCAGTCATGATGATGTTCTCAATGTCTTTCATGGTGAGATGGTCACGAAAAGTGTCGTACAGGAGTCTTTTCAGCTCATCTACTGTCAGTTTTTGCATGTCGCACTGGGAACACAGAAAATAATTAGGAGGAGAAATTTCCCCTCCACTCTCCTATCCCTGATCGCCAGCTTTGATCAAAAAAGACAAGCCTGAGACACTGTTCAAAAGACGAAGGAACTCAGTTCTGTCTTAGCTCTGTCTCAGATTCTTTCCAATTAAACTTTTTCACATCTTCCAGAGACAGCTGATGAAATTTTGTTTCTGGATCAAATGTGCTGCATGATTAAAAGGGAATTTTTGGAGTTAAAATTGCAATAAGCAAATTCCACTGTCAGAATGACTGACAGAATTTGCTGTAATAATTCGAATTCTGCAACGTGAGAACAGCAGCCTACTCCAATTGATTGAATTATTATTCCTTAAATTACTGGTGATGACGGAGTCTACCTTCCAAAACACGGAGTCAAAGTCTGCGCCGTGGAACTTATCAGGCATTCCAGCAGCAGAGAGCTTAGGACCAAGCAATGTGACAAATTCCTCAAAGCCAACCTGGCCGTCACCTGATGAAACAGACAGAAACTTGTCACAGCAGAGCTCATGTATCAGACCATGTGCAACAGAAGAAGAGTAAGAGACGGACCATCCATGTCAAGTCTTTGGATGATAACCTCCAGTTCCACCTCATTCGGCATGTAGCCCAGCGAGCGCATGGCCATTCCCAACTCCTGCTTTGAGATAAAGCCGTTCCCGTCTCTGTCAAATACCTTGAAAGCCTCACGAATCTCTGTGGAACAAGCATATTCACACGGTGTTATTAGTTCATATTGGCTGTTTTTCCCAGTGTTTTAAAGCTGTTTCAGTCACACATGATGGCTAGTATATAGAGCTACAATCTGTTTAAATTAGAAGTTTACAGCAGCTTATGCAGCCTTTGGAGAGAATTTCAGGCAGTTAATTTTGGTCACAATCTCCCTCACTGAGCCAACATGCTGTGTAGTTAAACTGAAAGTATTTTGAGACTTTACTGTGGACTCCAGTCCAGGCCAAAAGCATATTTGCCTCATTTTAATGATAAGAGCTCATACAAGTTTAACTCTGCTGCTTTTCTAAGTTCCTTTAGCAGCTAGCTCCACAGCAGGGCAAACTGCACTTAAACTGAGGCAAGAAAAAGCTTTTTTGACTTCTGTCCTCTAAAAGTGCTACTGTCCACAAAACATAAATGTTATAGTAAAAAATATCATACAAATATTATTCTCAAGAAACATGTAGAGATAAAACAGAATGAAGTGCTGATCAAAATGTGTTTTTGTCACTTGCTACATGTTTAATTTTTTATTTTGGAGCTTTTTTGTTGGTTTCTTCTTTTAAAACTAGTCCTTTAGTATTCTAGCTGAAAGAACAATTTATAAGCTGTTTGTTTGTGGCAGCTTTCTTGCTAATTATAGCTATTAAAGATTGTTTTGTCCACATTTATAAGCTGCACCTTCTGCACCACTTGTCACCATGACCAAAATAATACTGGTTGTAACAGGAAGCATTGAGAAGGTTTATTTGTTTCTAATTAGCTGTAAACGTTCTAAATAAGCCAGAGAGATTTACATTTAGCTCCTCTTGCTCTGCATCAAACTATTCTGTTTGAAGTGGTGAAAAAGACCAGAGCTGTACATCAGAGGCATTGACCTTACTGGTTCTTATTGATGCAGGATCTCAAACAAACGGGCCGATTCAAATAGTCATTTTAAAAAAAACACACACACACACACACACACACCCGCACACACCCACACACCAACAGAAATTAGATTCCAATAAAATAAATGATCTCAAGATTAAAAAAGCCAACATACACCCGTTCTTTTTCCATAAGAGAAGAGAAGGCAGACACTGCTGATCAAATGTATTGATTACCTGTTTGCTAGAAAGTGTGTATATACAAGCAGGAGAATGTGTTGACACAATGTCAAGAAGGAAAGAAAACATCAATGAAGCAATTGTTGCTGCCCGTGAATCTGGAAGGGGTAATAGGACCATTCTTCTTTACAACATAATATTTAACCTATTTGAAAAGTGAACATATTTAAAACAGTTATCAATCTTTGCAAAGATATCAGGCTTGATATAACAAACCAAATCAATCAATACTTCATCTGTGGAAGGGTGAGGATTTAGGTTAATCTGGCAGAATCTGAGGTAATAAACTGTAGAGTTCAAAAGTCAAACCTGAGGCCAGAGCAATTAATCTGCAACAACATTTTCTTGAAAAGAAAAGAGAAAAAAGGTGGTACAGTGGTCTAGTCAAACTTCAAGCCTCCACCTGATTGAATTTGTGTTCCGATGAACAAAACCAATGTTGTAAAGAAGAATGGTCCAAGATTACTCTGCAGCAATGTCATAAATTTAGAAAATCTATTTCAAGTTACTCTGGCTAAAAGTGGTGCTTTATCTTTGATTGTACTGGAAGTCAAGGAAACTATAGTTTTTCCATGTTGTTATATTAAGAAAGTCAATAAATAGGCAATGGGCTGAAACAGCTAGGGAAATCTGATAGGAAGAACAGACAATAAAATTGAATTCATGCATCAATTCTACCCCAGTCTAATGCATGAGTAATGTAGGCTTAGTCCTTCTCTGCCATCAAGTTTCAAGACGACAGTTACCTAAATGTTTGGACTTTTTCTTTCTTGAGCATTGGTTCCAAAATAGACATTCATTAAACCGTGCTCAGGTTGAGTGCTTTTACAATAAATAGAGCTCATCTGCATGCGCATATGTAACTTTGCTAACATAATTTGCATGCAAGTGAAGAAACAGGAACAATTTATCTCGTGTGTACATAAATCACTGGAACTTAGCAAATAGATTGAGGTGTACTGTACTGGTTTGAATTTATACACTGGAAAAAAACAATTTACTCACAAAAAGTGAGAAAATTGAGGTGCTTCTGGTCAAGCGACATGCTCTTTACAGTACCTTGACATATCAAGCGTAACATATTTGTCTAAATTACAGCCAAGAGCACTGCTTGAGTTTCCTTATCTTCCCGAAGCACCATCTGAGATTCAGTGTCGCGACCTCTGGTGCCAGCGTCAAATAATGAATTCAGCCAGCCAGCTGGGCAGCAGCCACACTATTGATGGATTTAGTTGTGAAGAAGCATTTTCAGAAGGACAAACAGATTGCAGCTTTTATAAGGAAAATATACATGTGTTTATGTGTTTCAAGAAGGTATTTGCATTTAAATAACTGATAAGCTTTAGATGCAAATGTTTCTGTTGCATTAAGATAAATTAAAGAATTACAAAATATAAATGTTTAAATAAGTTTTTGATGTTTTATTTGAACACAAATAGTACCAAAGCAAACTGAAATTCAAAATCACAGCAAAAAGTAACTTAATCCCTTCAACATATTTTTAAGAGTATAAAACATTACATTCTTAATGCATAATTATTATTCCTGAAGCAGAAAAGCCTTATGCAAGTAAAGCACAAATAGAGATGTAAATAGCAATAGAATAAAAAGAATAAAAATGCCAGATATTAAAAAGGGAGGTTTTATCCGTCAGCTGAATGCATTCAACACACTCAGCTTTGATTGTGTCCTTCATCTGACAATCTGCATAACCTTGTAGTGCTACAAGCTTTCAGCAGCTCAGTGATTTAAAGCCAAGGCCAGCTCACTTCTTCTGCATGGAATCACTGAGTTACAAAAAACTGCATCAGCATTTGCTCTAAAACTGTATTCAAGGTCTAAATAGGGAAAAAAAAACTACTGTTCTATCCAGTGACCGATGGTTCAGAAATACTAGAAAAAAAATTCATAATAATGTAGGACAATAAGAAAAAAAAACAACATACTGTTAGTTGTTCTGTTTTTGAAGTATTTAAAAACAGCAGTGCACTACTCACTTTAAATCAGTACAATAAAAAATGAATTGAGAGCAAAAATGTTGAAGCCTAGTCAATGTTTTGCTAACACTCACAATGTAATTCTATGGGTTTTATATGTTAGAAAAATAACAAAAACATCAGTTTTTTTTATATAAAAGTGCAAAAACAGTTAGTGGTGTGGGTGTGTCAGAGGAACTTGGTTTACTCTACCACTTTAATGAACTGTAGAACCTATGTTTTAAACTGTGACATATCAGCAGAGGGTTGACAGGCGTAACTATTGGTATAAATTGAGTGCCCTTAATCTTACGCCTGAAACTAAACTCCTCATCCAATAAAGCCAATTAGTGAGTTTCGGAAAGGGAAGGTCACGTTTTTTCCCTCCGTGGTAAAAAAAAAAGATTTACAGTCTGCTCCTGTGTGTTCAGAAAACTGGATGATGTTTAAAAAGGATTCACTTGAATGATAAAGTTTCTATAACTGTGATGTCATAATTGAGCTTCTTTACTTTTAGTAGCAATTAAGCATTCAGAGATGTTAAAAATTGGTATCAAATGATTACATCTATTTAAGAATATTCTGCTAGTGCTTTAATCTCTCCTACTAACATATAACACAGCTCTAACCTTTCTAAAATGTCCTATTGCTGATTGTTTCCTGGATTGTTTTATCTTGTCTGTGTTTATTTTGAAAATTTTTTTATTTTTATTTGACTGGATCTGTAACTTGAGAAAGATCAGAGAAACAAGGACACTTTGTACTTTATATCCCTCTAGTATATTTCAATCACATTGTTTCAAACACTAAAAAAAAAAAAAATCAGGGTTTAAAGGTCTGCTGACCTTTCATTTGAACTTAAACCGAACATGAAGACCAACAGATCGCGCTGACCTTTCTCATTGTCCCACAGTCCGATTAATGCTGAAAACATCAATCACAAACTGGCTCACATTAAAGGTTGATGCCAAGATGCCAACTTTTGCAGACTAGCAGCTGCTGCAGACTGGCAGAGTATAAATCCTTCTGGCCTGAGGCAGAAAAGTGACTGAAGCCCCAGTATATAGATTATTGGGGAAACCCCAGATTTTCAAGCCAGATGAAGAAGAGGAGACTACACTTAAAACTCTAATGATTGTGTTGTTGTTGACAGGAATAATGGCCATGAGCCAAGAAAGAGAAAGGGAAGGTATGTAAATGTCCTGTGACTGGGAATTGAGATGCATTGAGGATCGTTTCCTCCATACCTAGAAGCAGACATCTTATCTTCTCTCTTAAACAAAAACACCAACGTAGCTATTGGAGCAGTATGTCTGTATTCTTTGACTCCTTTCTATTCTCTCAAACACCAGCTGCTGGCAGCAGATGGCTGCTCACATGAGCCTGGTACTGCTGGAGGATTCTTCCTGCCAACAGGGAGTAGTTCCTCTCCACTGTCACCACATGCTTGGTCAGGATTAGGGATTGCCAGGGGCTCAGTCCAGACAGCTGTGCTTTCCTTTCGATTATTACATGATTAGCTGGACTGGATTGTACTGCATTAAATTGGGACCAAATTGGTCCCATTTTAATGCAGTACATTGTTGTAATATTGTTGTAATATTGATGTTTGCTTACAATTTTAGCTTGTTCCTGTCTAATTAAGTCAAAATGAAGATAGCTTTTTAGTTCCTAACACAAAACAACCCCAAAAAGAACACACAAAAAAAAAGTTCATTCATTGGGTAATTAAAGGCTTACACCTAATTATTTCCTACAATTAAAATGTTCAGAAAAAGGCTAGCAAGAAAAAGAGGTATTGCAATCCCAGTTTTATTGCCATTGCTTGTGAACCTTTTGTAATCACACTTTTCCTTCCTCGTTATCTTTACATCCATGCACTCAGATATTACTGTCTGTAATTAGCTGGCCTTTTTAAAAATGACAGTGTCCTTGTTAAGGGCATCAATGACTGTTTACAGGACAAATCTCAAGTCAAAAGTCTACTCCACTGTCCTGTGATATGTAACATGGTGATATCATATTCTTTCTGCATTAGGAATGATTTTGCAATTGGTTGTACAGTTCTATCCTTGTCATGAGTATATCTGTGTCTGGTGGTTCTTCTGGTGGTTCTGGCTCCACTAGCAGTGCACACCTTGATTTTGGTTAACAAGGCTCTGAAGGTTGAGGATATCCCTTCTGCTTGTAGAGATTTTCCAGCCCACTTTATCCTTCCACTTGACTTTCTGTTAATGTGCTCAGATAGCACGCAGCTTTTAAACAATGACTTTTTCTAACTCAACCTCGAGATGTCAGTGATGGTCTGCTGGATAGCTGCCAAGTCAGCAGTTTTCCCACGATTGTGTAGGCCAATGAATATGTTTTTCTGTATCATCCATCCTTTTTATTTGTCCAAAAAAGTACTCAAATCCTCTGAGAAACAAAATTTTCAGTTTTCTGTAAGCTGTATTACACAGTGATTAAAATGAACAGAAATAAACTACTCTATATTATAAATACTGTTGACTTTTGTGATTTGAATTACTGCTTTACTCTGCAGTGAAAACCATGGAAATCCCTGTGACAGTCGGTGACTCCTAAACAAACAGCAACCATTATCCTTGAGAGAAGGCATCCACCAAGCATCGGGAACACCCCACTGGGACTGTCCAGTTTGCTACATAAAACTCTCCTCACCTTCACTAACGATCATGACACTGAGCGATACCGTAATAGACTCGATTCAGCAGGAGGTAGATGAAGTCTGTGCTCCACAGGAACCCAAACTGAAGAGAACAACAACAGCCAGCACCTAAGCATTAAAAGTTACTGTCTGTACAAATACCCAGCAAAAACTTTTCAAAATGTTTTATGTCAAATTCGTGTCAACTTTACGTGACTCTGAACTAGATTAGTAATAACATTATCTGTTCATTTTTCTAAACTGAACAGCAGATCAGAAAAAAAAGGATAGTTTTCCTCAGTTAATTGCACTCAGTGAAGATCAAACAGAAACATTTGAGTCAGTCTAAGGAAGAAGAAAGACGTTCTTTAAAGAGATGAAAGAGATGTAAATTAGAACTTTTTTTTCCTAAACCAAAAAGGCATTCTTTCACATCCAGAGGTGATTTAAGTCACTTAAGACGCAGATTGTTTTCCCCTCTAAAAGTTACATAATAAATATATTCAGTTGTAGATGAGTCAAAGGCTTGTCCTGACACGATATTTTCTGATTAGAACTGAGATGAAAACATGAGTCATAAATAAATAGCAGCGACACCAGAAACAACTCAACTAATTCTGCAAAAATGGGTCTAGATGCGATAACACTATATCCATATAAATACGACTCTGGGAACGTCACAAAAATGTTAGACCACTGCAAAGACCCTTTTCATGTTTAGGTGAAAGCTAATTCACCTAAGACCTAAATCAACAGATTAACAAGAAAATGCATTAAATAAAATACATTTGTTAGTTGAAACAGCTCAAGTAGTAGATAAATCAAATTTCTTTTTTGAGGAGGGAGGTGGAGTCTCGTTGGACTTTGCCAAATTGTCTGATACATTAATGAAGAGCTTTTTTATTACATTGCTGAAGGCTTTTTTTCCCCACAAGTTGCTAATCAAAAATGTCAAGATCATTTTCGAGTAAAATTTGTTTGCATCCGGATGAAGAGATCTGTAAAGGACTTTAAATGAATCTGTTAATTTTTTTTTCAATTGTGTGATCCATCCTTGAATTTCAGCAAATTGATTCAATGACATAAACTCCTGAACAAAGCGAAAGGTAGCACAATTTCTGTAATGCAGGCCAACAATATTTTCCCCTTTGTGCCAACAGGATGGAACGTCGATTTTTATAATATTTCATGAAGCTGTTGATACAGTGAGATGCATCTTTAACCATTTCTCGTTGCATAATTTATCCAGATCATTCAGAGTCCTGAACTCTTATAAGCTCTTCCCACAGGTTGTCTTTAGGGATTTAGGTGTCAGCTCTGAGAGGACGGCCAATTTGTTTCTGGTAAATAATTTCTGAGTTGATCTAGCTCGGTATTTTGGCCTGATGACAGGTTTTCTGCAGCTGTTTCCCAGGCTTCACCTAATTTTTCGTCAACATTTCCTGGTGTTT
Organism: Girardinus metallicus; assembly: GCA_903067095.1. Taxonomy (NCBI): domain Eukaryota; kingdom Metazoa; phylum Chordata; class Actinopteri; order Cyprinodontiformes; family Poeciliidae; genus Girardinus; species Girardinus metallicus. The sequence continues at coordinate 178 of CAEGAE010064783.1, read as the reverse complement.
CAAATGATTCATGATGCCATGCACTCTAAAAATGTTACCAGGTTCTTTGGATAAGAAACAGGCCCTCAGCATCACAGCTCCTCTTCTGTACTTAACAGTGAGTGAAAGGAGCTTTTTACATAAATTCATTCTTTGTTTTACCACTAAAAGAAGAGGATATTTTTGTCAAATATATATA
>CAEGAE010064780.1:0-45703 GCA_903067095.1 Girardinus metallicus | reverse complement strand
ATATATATATATATATATATATATAGATAGAGAGAGAGAGAGAGAGAGAGAGAGAGAGAGAGAGAGAGAGAGAGAGAATTTCTGGGGTAATGGGTTTATTTGTATGTCTAAGGGTTTGTAACTCTCTGAAGCAGATAAATATAACATCCATCCATCTATTCTCTCTTTGCTGGTTTGAATGTAGCACGACCACTTTAGTCTGGCTTTTTTGTTTTTATATTCCATGTATTTGCAGAAAAACGGGAGAACTCAGGTAAATTTCACATGAAATTTTAGTATAGAAAATTTGGTATGAACCTGCAAGCCAAATTTTCTTCTGGCTATAAGTGATGTATTGAAAGGTTTTTTTGATAGTAATGTGTAATGATGTAGCAAGATAAAACAGTAGCAATCATTTTACCAAAGAAAGATGTCATTAATAATCATTTCTCTGCACTCCATTTCTCTGGTGATTTATTGCAGCTACCCCTGAGTGAAGAACATCCTGATACTTATTTGTGAGCATCAGGATGTTCCCTACTTTTGCCCTCTTAATATCTCAACACTTTTTGCAAAGAAACAACAAAAAAAAAACAAACAAACACTCAACTAATGAAGGATGACGTGGCACCAGCTGTTTATTGAGCAGTTTATTGGACAGGATATTTGAAAACACGACCAAGCGAAGGTTTTTACCTGTATAATGAGCTTGGTGACTGGCTCAGTGATGACCTTCAGTAGCTCAGGTGCTTCCTCCCCAGGCTGCAGTCTGAAGACACTGACCAGCCACTGGGACAGATGGGTAATGACCCCGCTCGCCACCTCCAAGGGCAACAGCACCAGCACCGACAGCCAGTTGAAGCAGTCGTGGACTGTTGCTCCGGCGAAGGCCCTGCCGAGGGTCGCAGTCATTAAGTCTGCTCACCAAGGTCACTCAGCATCAGGCTGATCATCTTCTTTGAACAATAGCTTGTAATCAGATTTTTACAGCTGCAGTTTTCTAGACATGAGTGATATAATGAGCATATCTGTTTTGACTGTGACGTTGTTTATTGCAAAATGTTGGCATAAATAATTATTTAATCATGCAGATAAAATAATACGCCATCTGTTCAGTATGTTATCATTTCATAGCAGATTTTTGCCGGGGTAGAATTAGACTGGATGCGTGCCATAATTGTCACTTTCCCACAGAAATTGAGCTTATAAAGCAGCAAGCAGCTGCCAGTGCTTCCTCTTCCACCTCCTCTGCTTTCATCCGGGCAGTTTTTATTTTCATCCCCCCCCCCGCCTATAATAATGACTTGTCTTTTTCAGTTTCCTCTCCCCTCCTGCTGTGTTTCCTTCATTGTTTTACTCACTACGTTTGCTCACTCACCGTTGAAACTCATGTCTTTCTGCGGCCTGCATCATGGCTACGATGGTGTTTGTGACAGAGGTTCCGATATTTGTGCCCATGATAACTGGAACGGCCAACTTCACTTTCAACACTGCGAGAGAGGAGAGACAGAATAGAGTTTTTTTCACGATTTGCATCAAGGTCATCACGATGCAGCACCTCACAAATACAAAAGGAGCTGTTTTGCCGTGAAACGTCCAAGTTATCAAGAAGAGCCATTTTGTGGCAGCAATAATTGAGACACATGATCCACTCCTTTAATGGTAATGAGAGAAGGCTGTGATTTCCAATTGAGAGAAGGCAGCTTTACGGGAGAGGTTAATGTGGAGAGCATCTTTAATGGGGAGAAGAGAGAGGACATATATCATGCAGGCAAACATCCTTACCTTTCTCTTAAGATTGCTGGTAATTATCAGCAATCTTATTTATTTATTAATTTCTTTTTATCTTTTAAAAGGGGCAGAGAGCCAACTTCTGCAGAGTGACGTCACTGAATTTTACAGAATGTGGAGCCTGAGAGCAAGAAACCCTGGACTGAATGAAAGAGAGAAAACTCACAGTTGGCATAGTGTGACTTGACATCATGCAGGGCTACTTTTTCATGTTCTCTCACCTTGTAACCACAAGCAACATGTCTTTAGGGACTGGTAGACCAACACAAAATAGTAGTTTTTGTGATGCAATAGAAAAACTATACATTTAGTACTTTTTTCAAAGGCTTTTAACAATAAAATTAAAAGGCATGCATTATTGATGCAAAACTTTTTGCTGTCTTTACACCAGTAAGTCTTTTTTTTATATCTCTGCAGCTCTGCACTTCTACTCAAATGCTTGGTTGGAGACATCAGTACACAACAGTTTTCAGATTTTTAAATTGATTTAGCTCTGAACTTTAACTAGGCCATGAATATGCCTTGATGCAAATCACTCCAGCTGCAAAGCAGATCTGCGCCCCGGTCATTTGTAACCTCTAACAGGTTTACTTCCAGGATGGTCAACATGATGCTGCCACCAGCATATTTCACAGTTGATATGGTGTGTTCAGGAAGATTCAGGAAGTTATTCTTAGTTTTGCCCACACACTCCAAATGACATCCTTCAAAAAGTTCTGAAATCCTTGGACTTTGTCTTCGGTCTCCCTGACAAACTTTTACCTGGTTTTCATGTTTTTCATAGAGAGGCGAATTTTATTCCTCCCACTTGTCTTCTGTTGTATCATTGTCATCATACAGGAGTGCACTTCCAGAGTGCACTATGTTCAACAGCAGAGAGCTTGCTGGAGGTCCTGTTATGATATTTTATGAATTTTGGAGACTTTTAGTATTTGGCCATTTTCTTTCAGGGTGGATTTGCTTTGACAGCCAAACCCGTGTATTTTGACAGCTGTTTTGAATGTCCTCCACATGTGAACTATTTTCTAAACAGAAAGATGACTGATTTCAAATCCTTTAGAGACATCTTTAAACCTCTCTTACCTTGCTATTCACTTTCATTTCAATAGTCAAGAAAACACCAAACTAAATATCTGAGTTTTAAAAAAGCTAAACTTCTTTTTTTTATTACACAGGATTTTAGAGATTTTAAACAATTAATTCTGGGGTTTTTTATAGTTTATTTACATTGCTTCCTTGACACTGTTAGAATTAGTGTTAAATATTTATTATGTCCAAACTTGCAAGAAAAACACATAACTATAAATGTTACATTAACATATGTTTACTGTTAGAAATTAGTTTCTGCTGTCAAACCAATTCTCACACCTTACTTTTTTCTCTGAGTTTGAATAAACAAATTTGTGATTTTTTTCTCCGTGTGAGGTTACTGGATTTGTTATAACATATTTCTTGGTGTGAACCTAGATACATAAGGTACACAGTCAACGCTTTTAAACTCAGACAACACCAATTTGGTCAAAGCTAATCAAAGCTTAAAAAAGGTGCTAAAAATGTTCAGGTGATTGAGAAAATAGAGATTTACTTGCCAGTTTACGTCCTCAGTTATTTTTCAAGATAGGAAATGTAATTGGCTCTGCATCTGTTTATCACCTACTTGTAGCTCTGCATTCATATAAATGTGCACAGAATCTAAACTACCTCTTTTACCTCATACATATTTTAATCCAGGCTGATTTTGCTAAATTAATCTAGATTCCATTATCTAAGCCAATAGCAAATCAAACAACATAATGCTGTGTCGCCTGCAGTCAGTTGGGTTTCGAAGTCAACTTCTGAGAAGCTCTATTGTCGAAAATGTACAAAAGGAGTTTTCAATTCCCAGGGTTCTTTGCTGTCTGAGTATTGGTCCATTTATTGTAATATGTATGCATGCAAAGTATTTGCCTGGAGATAAGTACACAATGCAGTAAACATGCAAAATATATACCAGGCTGGTTATCTTTCTCTGTTCCTTCCATTTCAAAATCTTATTTACAGTTTAAACCAGCTCATCTTCCAACACACAAACATTTACACAGGTTTTCATGCACCTACTCACATCCTGAGGCCACCAGACTGACAACAATGGAGGTGGAGGTGGATGAGCTCTGAACGAGGACGGTGACCAGGATGCCCACCACCAGTCCTGCCACAGGGTTGGACAGCACGACATTGTCCTGGAAAATGTCCCCTGCCACTTTACCTGGTTAAATATCCCACCCATGTACACAGAGGGAAAGATGCAAACACAGATAAAACACAAAATTGGTTACTCTGAGGAATGGCGTATTGGAGCTGTGCAACACTTGCACTGCTTATTTCCTCTTTTTCAAGAAGGTCACCAGATGATGGCTTGGCAGTAAATGATACAGTAGGACGGTGAATTGTCCCTCACTGAGTCACTCTTTTGTCACACATCAGCTAGCTGAGTCACAGTCAGCCCGCAGTGAGGGTTATACTTACCCCCTGCTAACTGGAAGGCAGAGCTCAGCGTGTCCAACGAGCAAATGAAGAGGAAGAGGAGGATGAAAAGGAGAGGGATCTTTGATATATTGATAAGACGCTGCTTGATCTTGCCTGGACTCACAACTGTAGTGTGCAGAGAGTTTTCTGCTGGAAACAAAGACCAAGGGAAAGGTTTAGACTTGCATCAGGGCATAAATAGCTTAAGACTGACCTATTTTCCCCATAAGAAAAGACAGAAAAATAGCAAGTTTCAAGCTAGTGCATCTCCTTTTCATGTGAAATCTGGCTTCTGAATATAAAAATGTAGTACTTGTATGAGAACAAAGCTTTCAAATGTACAACATACACAGTGAAGCACCTGCTGAGTTACTGGGGAGCCAGAAAATCCCATTGGCATTTTGCCTCTTTCTTGTACATGTTCCTTATCTACAAGAATTCCCCTTTCTAAGGAAATCAAACCAGCTGCCACAATAAGAGATGAAGGCGTTAATCTCCTCTTGATGCCTATACCTTTTTCTCTGTTCTCACTGCCTGTATTTATTGACAGTACAGTAGGGAGGCGATTGGGACGTTCATTGTAGCACTCAGAGCTGCCAGTGAGGTCAAGAGTGGATCCGATACCAGACTCGCTGTCCTCCTCCAGTGAGAGTTTGGGCTGGGAGGAAAGCTGAACCGTGTGCATCTTCAAGCCTGAGAGAACATGGGGTTCACATTTAGGTTCCTACTGGTGACATTAAAGCTTTTCAAAATATGTACCAATCAGAATCATATACACTCTCTTTATGAACATGGACGTTGCCTTGAATTTAGAGGGTTTTTTATTTGAACCATTCTCTTTCCCCCGAAGGAAACTAGACAAGTTGCATTTCAAGTGATTTTTGAGAACAATAATTGGGTACATAGGTTTTAATTTATAAAATTTTTTCCAGACATGGTCAAAATTAAACATACATCCTTAGACAGTAATTTGCATCTTGATGACACACGTTTTGCAGTCATCACCAAGCTCCTGGCACTTTTGTGGTTGGATATTGATGTTCATTTAACCTGCTAGACGTCCTGGAAACTGGATCCAGGTCAGGGCTGTGGGGAGGCCATTTAGTTTCCACATATTAGTTAGCTAATATGTGTTTTTAGGGATTATTGTGCAGCAGCAACATCCAAAGGGACTGTAATCATTGCATGAAAGAAAATAGTTTTAAATCTTCAGGGACAACCAAGAGCCACAAATCCTTGACACAACGACTGGAAAATACGGGAGCACCATTGTTACTGTCCACAGAGAAGAAAGTTGAACATCAACATAAACTGGGAGTATGCTGCCAAGAATGAAGCTCCTGCTCCAAAACTGATATCTTTAAGCAAAAATAAAATTTGCAGCTGCCACATGGATCTACTATCTTCTGGAGAAAGCTTTTACGGTCGTACAGGACAAATATTGGTGTTAGCTACGATGATCAAAAAATACATGAAGAAGAAAAGTCAAGATTTTTAAATTTAAGAACACTTTTTTTTATCAAGCATAGAAATATTTATGAGTTTTGTCAAAATCAAAAATTATGATTGAAGCATTATCAGTGCTCAGCTCAATTGGTTGAAGTAGGTGGCACAAACCAGTTTTCCGTTTTAGTCAGCAGTTAACATTTCCTTCAGTGAAGTTGGAGAAAATTACATAAATGTTGGTGGAAGCTAAAGGTTTCTCACTAGCTCCACCCTCAAAATCCAATATGGCTTCCACAGGCTGCCAAAAACTGTCTATTTGCACCCCTGATTATTTATTTCTCATTAAATCATTCATACATCTACAAAACATGACAATTGCCTTCAGTAAACATGTTGCCACAGTGTTTGAATACAGACACATACATTATTAGCTCGAATTGCTAACACCAGGTAGTCATATTGTTGAGAACTTCAATTAACACGGTTCAGTTCGATGTCATTTCCAGACCCATGTTCTCACATTAGAGGTATATAAAAGGTGGGCACCAGCCAGACTTACTTGTTTACTGTCGTTCGCTACATGAAAGTAAATCTGATAAATAACAAAAGCCAAAAAATCCTTCCACCAATATATTATGGCCTTCTTGTCCATGATGAGTGTATCTCAAACTGTAAAAGGCTGAATGTTTCCACAGTAAGTGAGACCTGTGCCCCGTCCACAGGGCTCTGCAGCTGAGGAAGGAGAAAACATGTGGCACTCTGAATGCTGTGTAAAGACGCTCAAGTAATTAAAATCACAGGATGACACCACTGTAGAGGAAACAGATGAGAGAGAATGTGTTTATCAGCCACCTGCAGCAGTAAAAAGAAATCAGTGGAGACCAGCATTTCTTGTACATGAGCTCATCTCTCACAGAGGCGCTAAGACTGGCTGCAGACAAGCAATTACAAAAGAACAAAAGCCACCCACATTGTTTCTAAGTGCCACCTTTTCTTGATTTGAGGTCAGATTGAATGCCACACCTCCTGGCAAATGAAAGCGTTTTCAGAATCAGTGAGAAAACATCGGTATCAGTGTAACTTGTCCCCATTTCTACTTTCTCAAAGGCACCCTTCACCTCTCAAAGAGCTACGACTGCCTTTAAAGAATTTCCTATTTTAAGCATAGAGTGCCTACTTTTCCCTTTTTACACATCAGAGCCTTCAAGGCAGAAAAAAGAGAACCGTGTCCCTTAAAAGCAAAGAGGATGGAAGTAATTACAGCAGGCAAAATCACAGTAATTACAGTCACTGCATCATTAGCATTGTATGCGACATCTTCCAGCAGTTCCTAATGGGTGGAGAGGCCTTGTTAGCATATGTACATATATATCTGTATGTGGGAGTGGGTGAAGGAGCTTCTAAAGATCACAGCTAAATAGTCTCTGGTCATATTTTGTGTTGGTAAAAGCACACTGAATGTTATCTGAGTGTTGCAAATTGTCTGGCAGTTCGCCACTCGATGCTTTTCATCCATTGGCAAGTTTTTCTTTAAATCTGGTCAGAGAAAAGCATCAAAATTTCAAAAGTCTTCCTGCAGCAGGGATGCTACAGATTTGCTCGTTGAAAGACAAACAATGAAGTATGACAAATTTTAGGCCCATACATGTATTGTTATAAAACTTATCAATTTATTTCTAATCTGAACTGATGGGACATGAGTTGTAAAACTGTCTGCAGCAACAAAAAGCATTGTAGGAACACTGCATCACAGCTTTGCTTCTTCTGGACCTTAGAAAACCACATATCTTGCTCTGAACCAGAAAGTCCTGCAGAAGAATGTCTGGTCATCACTCACTGACCTCAAGTTCAAGCACACTTGGATTATTCTGCAAGTCAATAATTAAAATCACCCCAGCAAATCCACCTTCGAATGGTTTCAAATGAGGAACTAGTTGTCTTGTCTAACTCTGAACTATTGTTCAATTAAGATGCTGTGTCATTGCCTTAAATAGGCCATCAATGCACTCTCTAACGGGGCTTAATTCCTCCTCGATGATAAAGAACTTATTGCTGATTATTCCAAATGCTTGATGGCACAATAAGTTATTATTTATAACTTCAATTAAATTTTCACATAGGCCCAGATTGGTTTGAGTAGATATTTCCCTTAATAAGTGAAATCATTTGAAAACTTTATTTGCATTTGCATTAAAATCTGCACACTTAAGTGCAACCAAAACAGCAAAAACAAGGAATATGTAAGAAAAAAAACTATTTTTTTTACACCGCTGCACATGAGAAAAAATAAAGGTAAATCAAACTTGACACAAAGATCATATTTATTGATATTGTTTCTGAAGTGCAGCTTCTTACCTGGTGTCAAACAGCGTCTGTGTGAGACCTGCAAAGCAAAGCATCAAGCTGGGGAGTAAATCATCTTTAAATACGCTCTCAGACCTGAAAGTGTTGAGAGGGGCACCTGTTCCTTTGGTGATTAACTTGAGACAACACTGGTAATCAATAACACAAAGAGATAAGTTAATGATGCATTAGTTAAAAGGGTATGTAGTGCACTCTGTAATGATTGATGCTCTCTCAGACAGTCTAATTTTCACTTGATTCGGTGCCAGATAAGGAGATTTAAAGATGAAGCTGGCAGTTGGATTTGATCCAACATGAGAACACTGAGAGAAATCTGACACCTAGTGGTGAATCTGGAGGAATGCCGCTGACTGTTTTGGTCCTCATGTTCTCACGCAGCCGTTTTCATCCTGCTCTGGAACATAGCAAAGATTGGAGACGGTGTATTAGCTGACTGTTTCTTTTTCAAGATAAGCCAGTGAAAGTAATTCAAATGTTTGGAGAGTAATCTTTTCTCGGCTGATACAGGTACTCCCCTCAACCCGTGCGCTTAAGTTTAAGTATGTTTTGATTAAACAAGAGTTATCAGGGGGATTTTTTCACAGCCTCACACACAGAGATGCACATTTACCCTTACACTCCACTGCTCACAGACGGTGTTTTTCTCAGAAACAGAGTTAGCCTGTGTAACAGGATGAGATAATTATTAATAATTAGTTCAGCTTGAGTCTTTCCCTGTCAGCAGTTCTCCTAACCAGATCTGGCGAACCTGCTGACCTCATGCCTGCATCCACAAACCCAGTGGAGCAGAACTCAATAACACCCTCAGCAATGCTTTTACTTGCCAAATGATGATGAGAGCTGGGACAAAAAAGAAGGAGGCACAGAGATAAGCTCTGTTGTTGGTGTTTTTCAACCATTTGTTGATTACAGAAGCGAAATCCTTCAAATTTGGTAACCCTGCAGGCAGAGAAAGAGTGAAACATGGATATCCACTCACATGCAGTCACTTCTAAACCCACACACCCAGCTAAAGCTATGGAACAGCTCTGAGACCCTTTGGTTAGAAAGCCCTCCACACTGCAGTTAATCCCCTCTCCAAATGCAGAAGTCATTGAGAGGATGCTGCCACCTGTCATCCTGGGGATAAACAAGCTGAAGTGGCGGCGTCTTCATCCAGCCATTCTGCATACCTGTCGGTCAGCCATCAATCCAGCTCTGCTCTTCTTCAGCTGTGTCTAAGCTCACTCTAAGGAAGGCCAGATAAGGCTTTAGCAAAGCTCACATCCTGTTTTTTTGTCTGTGGAGGAGTGATTTGTTGTGTGGGATACTTTGCAGCATAACAAGACATGACATTGCTTCGGCTAATAATTTATTGTGGATTGAGGAAATTTAACAGTTTGCTCAAGTGCTTCATTTTTTTTTTTCTTGCTGAAAAAATAAGTCAAGTTTTAACAAATGAGACCCATTAATCAGAAGCAATACTGTGCAAAAGTTTTGCTCTAAACTGTTAACAACATCTGCATTGCATAAGAAGCTGGACTTATTGTAATATTTTAAGTATTCTTAATCAAAGTTGATTATCTTCCAACTATACAATGTGTCAACAAATAAAAATCTTAAAAGTCTCGCATGCATTTTTATCGAGCCCCTCTTCCTCAATACCTTTAAATAGAACCCAGCATAATTACTTGTCTTCAGAAGTCATGTAATTTCAATTTAAAGTATGGTTGAAACAAGAATAGGTGATAATGTTCTATCTTGTCATAGACTCTCAATAGGATTTAAGCCTGGGCTTTGACTGGGCCTTCATAGCACATTAAATTAGTCCATTGTAGTTCTGGCTTCACGTTCAGAGTCGCTGTACTTGCTGGGAGCAGAACAACCTTCTCATAACCAATTGTTTTGAATAAAAAAATTCCCACAGCATGATGCTGACATCTCCATATTTCATGTGAGGATGGTGCTTTCATGGTAATGTGAGGTGTTGGTTTTCTGACGCATAAGGAATTTTGCTTTCTAAAAAGTTCAGCTTTGGACTCACCTGTTGAGAATCCTATGTTACAATAGGCGTCGTCAACTTAATTATGCAAATATGAGTGTGCAGGTGCCTGTTTCTGATTGGTACCTAGAAGAAGACAGAGACGTCCAGTTGGCGGCCTCCCGGAGGTGATGGATATAAAAGTTGCAGGCGCTGACTTCCTGCCATCCATCCTCAGCTCATCTCAACCGGCCACACTGTTTGTCTGTTAACACCTTGTAAAAGATCTGGAGTTTGTAGGAGTGAGCTGCCATTTATGTTTGGTTAGTTTTCTCAGGTTTCGCTTAGTCAGGGAAGTAAGTTTTTGTCATTTGGTTTATTTACTTTCAATTAGGTAAGTTTCGGTTAATTCCTCTTGTTTGTTGTTTTCTGCATCATAACTCACTCTGAAGCCATATGCTCCACTTGTAACATCTTAATCAAAAATACATCTTTTTAAAATAAATAACATTATAAAATGTTCAACTTCATGTGTGTCGGCTGCTTGGGATCTGAAGAGGATGGATTCTTCATGTTATGATCTGGCCACCCCTAGACGGGTTGTAACACCCTTCTTCTGTGTTTTTCTTATCCCAGGTATGGCCTTCCCTTCATCTTATTTGCAGATTTTCCAGCTTATCAGAGGTCACTTTTATTTACACAAAGAAAGTTCACTGTTCTTGCCCAGCCCCCATAATACTGCACCAAGAGTTTTATCATATCAAGTCTGGAAAAGCGGCTTTAAGATAAAAGGTTGAGACCCTAAATCGTTAATTCAAATGTACCATGCCAGACTCACTTGTTGCAGTGAATAAAAACAGAAAAAAAGCATTTATCCAACAACATCACTTTACTTTTACTACACATATATATCAGTCACAGCACAATGACACAGCTTCATCAGATGTGGACTTTTGATAAGGTTGATTCAGCATGAAATTCACAGCTTGTGTAGATTCTAGGCATCTATGATCATAAATGTTCAGCATTTTCTTTGTTGACATATGTACATTTTATATGCTTAAACTTGTGGCTTGATGTTGATGCCATTTGTCACTTCAACTCTTCTGTGGAGGACGAAGGCGTGTCAGAGCCATCGAGACACTCCTGCAAAACCACCAGAGAATAAATGTTAATTACCATTGCAGTGGTAATTAAGCTACTGTAATGGTAGAAAAGAGCAAGTGAACAATTACCAAATAGGAAACAAAACCTACCTTCACTTTTTCCAGATCAGGCCTGCCCGGCAGGGACTTTTGTGAGGAAAATGCCTGTTAAAGAAGATTAAAAAAAATAGCAAGATCAGCTCTAACTAGGGACCAAATGTTAATGCGTCCAGTTGCTGCTCACCTTCCTGGACTGTTGCATCTCCTCTGTGGATTTAGACCTGTTCTTCATGTGCTTCTGAGGAGAGGTAGAGGTGGGACTCTGTAGAGAGGAAGGATCTAGTTAAGACCAGGTCTGAATAACAAAACGTTGTAAGAGTCATTTTTTTTTTTTTTTACACACCTCATTTGTCTTCTGCTCCATGGTTGTGTGGAGATTTTTCCAGGTCAGTGCTAAAGAGTGGCTTTGTGCTTTTGAAAATTCTTGTACAACAGTGAAGCTGGAAAAAAAAGATGAATACATTTTTATTTATCTATTCATTTCATTTTATTTACTCAATTTACTTTCAGAAGTGATTTAATGCTCAATCAAATGGTCTGTAAGCAAGATGCTGAGTGTGTAGTTGCAGGTTCTTGCCACTAGATGGTCTTTCTGACTCAGTTTTTCATTGTCACACTCATTTTAATCACTGAAGCATTACCAAATGGATTATTCTGTTTTTTATGCTCACAGTCACGATGGGAAGCAAACAGTTTTTGCCTATATTCTTACTTTCACTTAATTTTTTTTGTAAGCAAAATTAATGCGCACTTTATATTATTCATTGAAATATGTTTTCAATTTAAAAAGACATCCCCCAATGTTTTTTGAGTGATGCTTGTAGCTTATAGTATGTGAAATGTCTACAGACTTACAAACAGCAATGCTTGAAAACAGAACAAAATTTAAGGTCTAACCCAAATGCTGCTTTTGAAGTGCATGGAAATCTTCATTTTGAGAGGACAGAATCACCATCCAGATTACAGCAAATAATTAAATTCATACATTTCATATACTAATCCAACTTTTTCAAGACAGTGAATTCTGCCCTGGTTTTAACATTCTGCAGAGAAACAGTAAACAACATGCAGATGCTGCAGTTCCTCTTGATGTTTCAGCAGGGAATGCCGACCTTGATGATCCAGGTCCAACTTGCCCGGAGCCTCACAGATCCATAAATCATATAAAGTAAACCTTTACATTCAGATGACATAATTCATCATTTCCAGGGCTCTCCACAACTACTGGCACAAGTTAAGATGTGTAAAAAAACCTCAAAATAAATTTGTTTTGCAGGAGCAAAATCTGACACAGGAAAATCAAACATTTATTTTAAGCATACGAGTGAAAGATCTGTTAAGCAAAAACAATTTTTAACAAAAACTGAAACGTCTACAGATGGATGGAAGGGGAGGTTTGTGGAGATGATCGTCTCTTTCAGCTTGTAGAAACTTTTCACATAGCTTCCTCACCACATTGAACAACGTTCCCTCCCAGCTCACTGGAAAAACTTGTCTCCAGCATGTCTGAACACATTTTTTTAAGTAATCATCAAAAGCCTTGCGGCGGCTTGCTAAATAGGACCTTTTTCCTGACACTTTTATTACTGCTTTGGATGTTTGATCACTTTACTAACAGCATGTTTGAGTTTAAATGTTTTCAATAAATTGCACAATATGTTCTTTTGTCTCTTGCTCCTCTTTCTTCTATGTTTTAAAATTATTTAATCAGCATAAGATACAAAGAACTAGACTCTTTTAAGAAGTTTCAAACTGCCTTGTTCAGTAAGATTTTTCTTGGGAATCTTAATGATTTGCATCTTTTAAGACCCGTTAGTTTTTTTTATTGTGTGCTACGTTATCTTCTCTTTTTTTGACCATTATGACACTTTTGTTTTTATTTATAGCTAGTGATTTGTGACAACTTTCTCAGTGAAAAGCATGCAATAATAAATGTGTTGCTTAACTTATTTTTGCATTCTGAAGTTGTACTCAGAACCAGTTTTCTACCCAGCAGCATGAATTGCAAACACTTGTGATTTTCTCCCTTAGTCTGAAGATTTTTCTCCGTAGCTTATAATGATCCTTTGTTTAATGCCAGATGTGCATCAAGTGTTAAGAAAAGAAATCAACCTTAGTCTCATAACCGAGCCACATCGTTCCGGTAAAAGTATCAGCAGCATTTAGTATCATCCCCAAGTGTCTAATTGGCATGTTGCATCTGGTGAAGCTAAGATCACCCTCCTACCTGGAACTCTGCAAAAGTTTGGGGATTTGTTTTTTTCCATCTTTACCATCTCTTGCTCGTTCATAGTAGACAGAGAAACATAAGTCCTGGTTCCATCTTGTTTGTCACATGTCCAGTTGTTTCAAAAAGTTGAATTATTTCTCTTACTCCAGCTACGGGCAAGTTTATGCATGTAACATTTTTTCATTGTATAAGCTCCCGACTTATAAAGATCAACACATTTGTATCACTTAAAAGAGATGGTTTTTTTTGCCTGTCTTATTTTGAAAGGTGGCTAAGAGAATTCTGCCATGTCACATTTCTAAGCCAAAAGTCATTAATTGCTAATTAAAATTATTTCCTGGACACTGACCAGGTTATAAATAATTAATAGCAAAAATACCATAGTATTTTTTTATCCAACAATTGTTATCAGTATTGAGTAGATTGTTTGCCTGATATTGAATTTACTCAGGTTAAACTTTGTATTTTTCTAAATGTTTCAGTTTTACGACAGCAATTAAATATGAATTGGCTTTAAAGCTTTTTAAAAAAACATGTCAGGGGTTTTAACAATTGTAATGAGTTTCTGTAATAATTACCAGACAGCTTAAAACTTAATTTTAATGGATTTGTGTCATTATGGGAGCAAAAAAACGTTCTTGTTTGTTTTACTTCTAGCTTAATGACAATCTTATTTAATACATTCAGATAAAAAGACATTACTACTTCTGTGTTTTCCAGTGAGCTCCTGAATGCTAATAAACTGTCTGCGAACATTGCACCATCACTGTTGGATTTTTGAACTGTTGAGCAGATTAAAAGGTTTTTGAAGGAGAACACACTGCACAAAAACAATCTGAACAGTGGCCTAAGCAACTTAAAGGCAGAATACTAAGCATTGTAATTTGTTCCAAAGTTACAGAGGAGAGGATGTAATGAATGGATTAATCACACATTCAACTTTCCAATTGTATCTGTAAAAGAAAGTTTAAAATAATGCTCACATTTAGTTTAATTACCTAATTAATAACCTGAAATCATTATGCAAGACATTATGCAAATAGGGAATAGAAATTCTTGAGATGCAGATTATAAAGATTTCATTTGCTTTGGAGACATTTGAAAGGAGGAGAGGTTTTCTAAAGGGGGGGGAGGGAAAGAACATTCACTCATGCACACCAATGCAGCACAAACAATGAGTCCCAGAAAAGCCGAAGTCAACAGTGAATACAAAGCAACAGTCACAGCCACAGGCACAGCTGGCGTCAGGAGCCCTGCTGCCAAGGGACTAAACACCTTGGGGTTTAGGTCAGGGTGCGAGTCTGTTATTTTGGTTTTTATTTAAAAAAAACTAAATAACAGACTGACAGTTTCTGTTCTCTCTGTCAGTTCTCGCACAGTCCATCAAAGACGCATGGGTGAAATGTTATTGGCAGGTCTGAGTTCACACTGGAAGATGTGGTTTATTGCAGATAGATCTGTCTTACAGATAAAAAAAAAAAACTGTCAAAGTAAAAATAAACTTCCAGTAAGTCTGTATTTCTACAGCTTTTCATTACAACTTGGGACCAACATTAGCAGATGAAGAATAACTTCTAACATGTTTTCTGCAAAGCTGCTTCGGTGAAAAAAAAAGCAAACATTTTAGCATTCCTAAAAAGTACCAATAATGCCTTTTTCATCAAAGTGAACTATTATGTTTTATGAGAAATGAGCACAATTTGTGCTCACAATTAGGACACTCAACAGTAAATCTGTAATTTATTAGGTGCATAAAGTCTTATAGAATAGATGCAAATCTTTAAGTGAGACCTCATAGAACATTATCGGAATAATAAAAGGAAAGGATTTGACTAAAACCCAACTATCACCCTGCTGCTCTGTTCAGGAGCTTATAAAAAATGAATAGCAACTGATCGACAGGAGTTCCTTCACCCACTGTGACGACTGACGTCAGTGGTCACAGCCGGTTAACATTCGATGCTGCAGGGAACTCCAACACAAAGGCTTTCTTGAAGTGGAATATATACGGACTGGACCTGCCTGCTATCTAAAACATGCCAACACAAGTGACTCAGTGGAGTGCTCTGACTCCTTTTTCATACAGGCTTCAGTTAGCACACCCAGGGGTAAGAAACCAGCAGCTGAGCTCTGCACACTTCCTCTAAATGTGCATTACGGGGCTTTGAAGGAGGCAGAGGAGAATAATTTCAGCCTTGATGGAAAGGCAGGCATTCAGTAAGTCCTAAGTGCTGTCTCTGGCCAGCTCACTCAGGGAGATGACCTAAATAAAAACGATTTGTTGGCTTGTTTCACTTTCCGTTTGTCTCAATAAAGAAATTCTCCATTGTATGTAAAGCAAGCCTACACAGAGGTTAGACTGAGGGAAGGACAGTTCTCTTTTTCAAAGATGTACAGAAACATATTGAGAAACATGTCACTGATGAAAGCATTTGAGCCAAGTACAAACATTTAATAATCTCTGTTAGCTTATGAAAAGTTCAAGCAATGCTCTGCAAAAGTAAATAAGCATCTAATGTCACATTATAGTCACACTTCTTATAGCCGTTATTTACATCATTAGACTTTTATGTGACACAAAAATCAGAATTTTGAAGTGAATAGAAGAAATTACATTGCTTTTGAAGATTTGTTGTTACAAAAGTCTAAAAATTTATTTCTATTGAGCCCCATTTATGTTGATTACTCTAAAAAGAAAATACCCTTTACAAGTCACCTAATTCCCCATCTAGTTCTGTGTGAAGTACCACAAGTTTCATGTATCATGTATTTTAAACCAACTGAACATTTAAAGTGGCAACACAAAGGTGCAATTGGGAGCAACGGTGCTTTGCAGCAATAAGGTAAGGAGTTTGAATCCCAGTCTGAGGTCTTTCTGCATGGAGTTTGCATGTTCTCCTCTTGGGTTCTGTCTGGCTTCCTCCCACTCTCCATGCACATCACTTAGCTTTGTTGGTGTGTGTGGAGGGATGGATGTGTTTGTGTTGCTCTAGCATGTAACCTGGCTCCTGCCTGATGAAGGAGACCCTACAAGGACAAGGACAAGCGAGTGCAGACAATGGCTGGATGGAATATTTACAGCTTACCCTTTGATAAAAATGCTTCACAAGTTTTTCACAGAAGCTTTGTGACAAACTGCAGATGATCTGTGAGAATATGGAAACCCTATTGCCTCTAAGAACCAAATATCTGAAATCAAAAATCACTTTGATGTATTGCACTCTCCTGTACAAGAAAAACCCAGAAAGCTTGATGCTATCTTTGTCCTTGGAGCATCATTTCTGAGAATTAATCAGAAACAGTTTTTCTCAGTCAAGAAATGTTTCCAAAATTTGACTTCTGCTGTCAAAAGCTGAAGATGATCATCAACGCCTCTTTATGACTGTGTCTTAATTATTGCAACCACCTCTTTAAATGACTGAAAAGACGGATCTTAACCATCTCCAGTGACTACAGAATGCAGCTGCAAGGTTTTTAACTAACAAAAAAAGAGAGACAGCCCATTACTCCTATTTAACTCTCCTCACATTGGCTATCATTATATTTTCTGACTTATTTTATAATCTTAGTGCTCACTTTTAGAGTGAATCTGTAGCTAATATCTCTTGCTTTTTAGAGCTCCACACCTCCTCTCGGTCTGAGGTGTTCTGGGAAGAGGATCTTAGCGGTTACACACATATTTTGAGACAAGAGGAGATAAATCTTGTAGAGCGGTGGCTCCAAGCTTGTGGAATGAATTGCATTTGTCTTTCTGCCTGTGAAGAAGCAGCTAAAGACTCATTTATTCAGACTGGCTTTTAAGCAGATTGGGGTTGTATCCTTTTCCTGTTTTTGTGTATGCTGATTTACCTTTGCACCCTTCTGTTTTATTTTCCTTGTCATGAAGACTATTTATTATTATTATTATTATTATTCTTTTAAGGATGCTGTGTCAACTACTATTCTATGACGGCCTCAAAGGTTTATTTTCCACAGCTTGTGGATTACTGTTCAATCCATCATAAAATAAAAAGAGTATGGCACAAATGCCATCCAGGTCATTACCGTCGACCTTTACGGACAAGGTGTTCAAGGAAAGCGTTAATTAGAGAAGCAGTGAGGAGCAGCTCAGGGTGAGAGAATGTGTTAACAGGATATTTTGGAAAATGGCACGACATGCAGCCACAAACGGAACAGCAAACAAACAAGGCGCCCTGGTTAGATAAGACTAAAACATTCAAAACTTTGTGTTGAAAAACTACTGCACATCACCTTGAACACACCATTCCCACAGTGAAAGATGGTGGGAGCATCCCCACAGTATGGTGCTGTGGGGATGCTCTTGAGCAGAGATATTGTTGGTGGGGATTGAATGATGGAAGGTTTTAGATTAAAATTTATGTTCAGAAAGAAAAAAAAATTCAATCTGAGCTAGAAATATCTCACAGAGAAGAATTAAAATGCAAAATGCTTGTAAGCTGAGCCCATATATCCTTTTCCTCCCACTTCAAAATTATGCAGAGTTGTTTCGTTACATAAAATCCCAATAGTCTACTTTAAATTTTATGGTCTTGACAGGTAAAATTTATAAATGTTCAGAGAGTGGACATTTCTTTAGTGGCACCAAATGTTCGAAAACAGAAGTCTTTCTGGTTAAACATTTCCTCCTACCAACACCACTTCTTCAGAAACGGTTTGAGGAAGATAAAACTAAAAACAAAGTAGAAGCTTTAAGACACTTAATAAAATACTCTGAGGATCAAATTTAAATGAAAACCTAAGCTGTTCCAGAGATATTGCCCTATTTTTTAAAAGAGTGAGGTCAGCAGGAATTAACTCCCCAGCCAAGAATTAAAATACGAAAGGAAGTAGTTGAGCTTAAAATGCATGATTAGCTTCCTGTAGTCATCAAACTCTATATTATAGCTCCTGGCGGCATGGAGCAGCTTTGCCTTAAATCATTTTTCTCATGGCACCTTTGAATAAAGAGTCTCCCAACATGCAACCTTCTTCATACCCAACCAGTCAGAGTTCATTTTATTTGTCAGAAATGAGCTGTAGAGGAAATTATCAAGACAAAGAGTTTCCAACCTCAGAGTCACATTACTTCCTTAAAACGCACAGAGATGATCGAGCACCAAGGTCAGAAGGTGGCCAGTAATTCTGATAACACTGGAGTCGTGAGAAGATAGAAACTGTTAGTAACGAGACATCTGTTTTCCCACGTTCAAGTGAACACTCAGCACCCTGACCCCGCACCCCCACAGGATGAATTTAGTCAGTTGCCCAGCACAGCTGCTCCCTGTCCGACTAACAGCTGGGCCACGTGTCTTTCACCTGAGAGCTGCTAAAAAGAATGTAAAATGATTTTAATCAGTCAGGCATCTGTCACTAAGTGCAGAATAGATTTGTTTTCTTTGAAAGCCCTTCTGCATTCATCATTAATACTTTTAAGTATTAACAGTTTTAAATTCAATCAAATAAAGTATGCAATAAACTCCATCCCAATGAAGCAGTGAACAACAGAACAAAAAAACAAAAAAAAGAAACAGCAAACCATGAGGTTTATCAGACTGGATAAATGCATTTCATCAAGCTCAGTTTGTGCTGTCTGACAGACAGGCAAGAAGGATGAAAGATGGGAGTGACAAGGACAAATACACTCTGCAAAAGCAACCTCTAAAAATCCTGTTAGAAATTAACAAAAAAAAAAAAAAAAAAAATTTACATTCTGGGGAAAATCTCAAAACGCTCACCTCCTTCTCTCCCCTTTTGTCTTCTTTCCTCTCAGCAGCACAGCAGACGTGCAGTAGAGTAGATGGCACTCCTCATCCCAGAGCTGTGACGGTGTGTGTGAGAGAACACCCCTCTCTGCCCATTCATAGCTCCACCGACGCACCACTCACGCACGACTAGACGTGCAAACACACAAACACGCAAGTGCCAGGTGTGCTACTGTGTCTGAACACTTTGCACATTAATGTAGTGCTGTTCATCCTCTCAAGCTTAATTACAACTATAACACTTGCATGTAATGGTCTAAACAAGCATGTTAGATGGGATGCATTCCAAAACCACGTGCTGCCACATACTATGAAATATATACACTGCTGACGTCATCCAGGGGGATGAGATCATCCATGAGTCATCTGATAGGTTTTGTAACTCGCATAATGCCTAGCTGTCATGGAAAAATGGCAAACCCCCATCCAGCAACAAGTCTTGGGAAATATAAAGCAGTACATTGGCTACAAATCTATCCAAGGAACCAATCATAACTCTGCAAAGATTATCATCACTGACGTTACATGAAGGAGGAAATTTTCCTTTAATAGGGTAATAGGTAAAAAATAGCAAATGGATGTATAAAAAGAATTTGCAGGTATTCAGATGGATCAGACTTGTATTGTTGAGCATGACTCATCCAGTCACTCCACTGAGCTCGAGTCATCTTACAGCACACTGAATGTATAATTTAAACCAAATCACGAACCATTTCTTTCAGGCAGAAACCGACCTCGGATTTATTGAAAAATGAAACGCCTTTCATAGCAAACAAATTAACAGAGTCGGTTAAAAGTTTTGCTGTCACCCTAATAACACTTTAGGGATCCCAAAATACAATCGGAAGTGCCAGGGAACAAGGCATGACCAGAGCTTCACAAAGTGCCTTCACAACAAACCATGCAAAACATACATTACAAATAAACAAGTGCGCACACAAGAAAACACATATTTCAAGTAATAAAAGCTAATCTTCATAAAATATTTAGAAATCATAAGACACAGACATGTAAGGCACGTTTAAAAGGGCTACTCAGGACGGTCCATGCTTCCTCTGCAGACATGCACTTATGCTTTAGAGTTAACATTAAAACACGACTGCAAGTTCGAGGGTGAATTAATTTGGACAGCAACATGTTTCAGGGTGCAATTTTAAGGTCAAAAGTTTTATGCATTTATTGGTGCAGTATAGATTCGTAGCAAACATTCTCCAATGAAGATCTGTAGTGTTTTAATAATTACACAAATGTTTGCCACCCATCTAGACTTGCCTTCAAAAACCCGTTTGATCAAACGCTGAGGCCAAAGAAAATACTGCCGAGTGTGAGCTTATTCATTAAAGAAAGTGCATCCGGACCAACAACTATCTTTTTACATAAATCAGATCACATTTCTGATAGATATTCAATTGGGTTTTAAGACTTTGTCTTTCCATGCAATTCTGCGTCAAACTGTTGTTTCCCTCAAGTCTTTAGATTCAGATTTAGGAGCATCAGAACTTTCCTCAGATTTATTGGCTGGAGCCAGAGCTGGAGCTGGAACTGGAGCTGGAGCCAGACCTGGAACTGGAGCCGGAGCTGGAGCATCTGTGATGTCCCCTGACTCTGTTTTGGAGTTAGTAGTAGAAGAGTTGGTTGCACTGGAATCATCTGTACTCTGTCCCTGGTCTGAAGAAAGCTGCAAGAATGAAGGGATCTCTAGCTGTTCTTTGGTCAGAAGGCCTCGCTGGTCATCTACTCTGCAGCACTGAGCTTTCGTCAGCATGTCCAGAAATCCTGATGCAAATCAAGACAATCATGTTAATTTTACAGGTTATTTTTCAAATGCAAACAGTGTTGAGAAATGTGCATCAGAATCACCATTTGGCAAGATGTAAGTGATGTAAGTGACGTAAGTGGCAAAGCACTCTGCAATAGTATTCTATTGATAGCTTACGCGATGGACAAACACAACATAGTGCAAGATTTGACTTGGGGATATAATTTAAAAATATTTTAAAAATAAAATTCCAAAGTGTGCTAAATTGTACTTGCTTTCTAAAATGGCCGGTGCAACAGTTTTGAGATGCAACATTACCAACTTTCATGAGAAGAGGAGATTTTCTTTTTTTGCTACACATCACCTCAACACATCATCCATACAGTTAAAAGCTGGTAGAGAAATCAGCTCTATCTGCAGAAATCAGCGATTCCAGAAAAAAGATGGGATGTACTGCACATCACACCTTTCTGATTTCTAGTTGCACTAGATTTTGACAAAACATAATTTGCCTTCAGCTTCAAAATGTGCTCTACTTCATGTCGATCAATGTTTTTAGTTGTAATGAGAATTAAAACTTCTGTAATCCACCGTTACAGTTTCTTTTCAAGGGATCTAATCTTTACCTGACTTTGATTTAATAAAGACAGTAAAAATCACTAGCATAACATGTCCTTGTCTATAAATGAGCTCCGGTGATCCAGGTGAGAAACCGTCTAACAGCATGTGGTGTAATACCCAGCTACACCAGACACTGGTGAGGTACCCTACCGTCCATGTCGCGGTTCTTACTGGGTCTGTGCTGAGTCCTGACTCTGTCGGTCTGAGTCGATGATCGAGGCTCCAGGCCTCCACTCCCTGCTCCTGGCTGAGGACAAGAACAGATCGCAGAGACATAATGCACTTTTTACATATAGAAAAATTTATATCAAAGAAGAATACACAAGCATTACATTTACATCACTCTAGTTATAATTTTAAAAATAAAAACAACAAATGAACATCTGAACAAGATGTGACCGAGCTTTACAATTAAGGCTGTGGTTCCAAGAAAAGAGCTTTAGAACATGCTGATATGTACAGTCTCACTAAATATTGTAAAAACAACTACGGCTTTGTGTGTGGTGGACAGATGGACCTGGGTTTTTGTCTAGTTTTAAATATCAGTGGGGAAGAAGAAAAGGGATTGATTTTTATTTATTATTTTAAAGCTCGCTGTTAGTGAACTGCTGAACAGCATTGTGGGTCTCCAAACAACAGTTTGTGTTGCTTAGAGACAGCTTGACCCATCTTTACTGGGATGTTCAATAATTGTGGAGCGAACAAATAATTTGCTCCATCAATCAGCAGCCATGGTTCCTAAAACTAATCAGAACTTTTACCCACAACAAAGTAATAATCTGAAGTGGAGGAGAAAAAGTGACTTAGTCTTCTAATTCACAAAAAAGTGAAATGCATTAAAGCTCTGATAAAATGGAAATAATTACATTAATGGCAGTCTCACCTGTGCATTAGGAGAAGAACTCCCTCCTCTTGGAATAATGGTCAGCTCTTTACCTATTTTCACAGAAAGATAAAAATCTGTAACACTACTTCGACGTAAAATCCCTTTGCTCTCCCTAAATGCAGGGAAAGGAGCTGAAGCACAGACCGCGGCTCTGATGTGATGTTGGGAAATGAGATGAGAAAACTGAAAATGACACAGCATTAAACAAACCAAATTCACTGCGACACATCAAACCCATAGAAAAGAAGAGCAGAGAAAAATCTCAACAAGTATTCAGAGTAAAGAGAAAGGGACGTGTAGAAAGGGATTTAGAGAAACTAGAACAGAAAATTACTCGACTATATTCAGAAAGCGAGAGGCATAAAAAACACCAGAGAAATATAAGAAAAATAAAAAAATCACAAGTTAGACAAAAAAGCATAGCATGATGTGCGTTACCAATAGCATATGAAGACTAGGGTTTAATTATCACTTTGAAATAAGGTTCCTCAACTACACAGGCTTGTTTTCAGGAAGCTGAGAAGTGTACTGTTTAAATTACTGTAAACAGTCAATTTTGAAGCAAAATGATTGGATTTTCTAAAAGTAAAGTTCAGCACGTTTACCTTTGGCTTTTTCCAACCGCAGGGTCTTATTGGCTAGTCTGTACACAGAGCAGTTCAGATTCACAGGCTCGTCACTTCCAACCTGAAGCAGACAGCAAAAACAAAGAGATCCTGTTGAACTTACTCCGACAGTCAGTACTAGCAACCTCAACTATGGCTCAACATATGCAGCCATAGTCATTTCAGTAACTCAATTCACTAAATAGAGAATAAGGTCAGGAGAAGATAATTAAATTTTGAAACCTTGATTTTTTTTAGTTAGGGTGATTAAAGATATGACTTTAATCATCCTAACTAAATGGCTGAAGATACCACATTTAAAATTAGAATATTACACCAGACAAAAAAAATAAATAAAACTAGTTGGAAACGCAGGAATAAAAATAAATTACTTACAAATTTGTTAAAATTCAAAATAAATAATTTATAAAATAAACAAAATGAAAATGTATTATGAATTAAAACTAGAATTCAGTTTTTGAATTAATACTAAATAAATATATTTTTAAAATATAATTTATTTCAAGATTTATTCAGTTATTTGTTTCATTTTTAATTTACTCATTTCATAATGGTGTTTTATTTAGTGACACTTATTTTGTAAAGCTACTTCATGTATTTCATGGACTTATTTCTGAGCTCCGTTTTTATTTCAGGCTCTTTCTATTTCACATGGCTATAGTTAAAATCAGGGGCCGGAGTTTGCTCAGGCTCAGGTCAGAGCGAAGCGAGTGGAGAGACAGTGAACTTCACCGTAACTGCATGAGGCTGAAAATTTATCCTTCCATTTCTGCACCAATCACCAAAATAGAAGTGGGTTCTTTTGACAAGACAGTTGGAGATAAATATGCCGATGGACTAAATCTTTACTGTATGAGCTAAAATTAGAGCTTGAGACTTTGGCATTGTTACTTCTGTTTTGGTTTCCCATGGAGATAAGAAATTATGCCTAAGTTCAATGTATAATGAATAACATTCAGTCTTTGGGAAAATGTTGGCTGCTTCGTGACTTATTTAATTAATCAGTAAAGGAGGTAAATTTGACAAAAACATCTCAATGAAGGGACAGTCGTTACAAGAATGTCTCTTTGCATCTTATCAAAAAATACCCTCTTTTGAAATCTGAAGTAAGACAGACATGAAATATGTTGAACAATTATTTGTCACCAAAAAAAAAAAACAACACTTTTAAAGAAATACATTATTGTAAATGTTCTTTTGACATTTAACTTTATTATGTATACATAAGCTTTCAATTTTAAGCTGGACACTATTGAAAGAGCAGACTAAACAAATGCATTTGACAGAGCCAGGACTGCATAACATCAGAAAAACTGCGATACTATTTCTCAAAATTGTGATGACAATATTTATTACAAAGGCTGCACAGCGGAGCAGTTGGTAGCACTGTTGCCTTGCAGCAAAAAGGTCCTATGTATGCGTGGTTCTCTCCGGGTACTCCGGCTTCCTCCCACAGTCCAAAAACATGACTGTCAGGTAAACTGGTCTCTCTAAATTCTCCCTAGGTGTGAGTGTGTGTGCATGGTTGTTTGTCCTGTCTGTTTCTGTGTTGCCCTGCAACAGACTGGCGACCTGTCCAGGGTGTACCCCGCCTCTCGCCCGAAACGATCGCTGGGGAAAGGCACCAGCACCCCTCCTGACCCCACTAGGGACAAGGGTGTACAGAAAATGGATGGATGGATAGATTAATCAAAATTTTCCAAGCTTTTTTCTTTGTCTTTTCACATATACAATGTTCCTACCTCTCCACAAGTCTTTGCATTTTCACCACTATAACTGTACAGTGGTGACCTTTATCATCTTCAAGGTGACCTTTATCACCTTAGTGGTGATAAATTGCCATAAAGGGCAATTTATCACATATTCATACTTTGCAGAGTATGACATTTTAAGTAGTACATTATACCAAATATCGTGTTGTATGCAAAGCACTGCTTCTATTTCAAAGGTAGTTATGACTCAATGAAAGTAAAAATGCAAGTTTATTTGACATAAGTGTAAATTATTACGACAACTGCAGGGGAAACTGTGTACTGCTAACGGCAATTTTTTTAATAACGTTTAAAGGTTTTAAAAAAATAAAACTAATTTGTGAGACTGTTAAGAATAAGTAACCATTCCTAAATAAAAGACTGATTTATATACATTAAGGTGTCAGACATAACCACTTACCATGGTTACCGCTGCCTCTTGCGGCTTTAGATGGTGCTTCTGCATCACTGAACAGAGGGCGTCCTGCAGTGTTTTACTGGACTTCACCATGATTCCCACTGTTTTACCAGTAAAGGCATTCTCCAGCCTGTGACATGATTGCATTTTCAAAAATAACCCACACAAATCCTACTGAGAACAATGCTGATGGATAAAATGAAAGTCAACACCCAATGACCTCTTCACATGAAACGGAAATTTGACCTAATTTGGTCATGTGTTTGAAGAAATCTTAACTAGAAGGCAGATTATGTGTCCCAACAACATCAGGATTTCCCCCATATATGGTGAGATGTGACACGTTGTAGTGGTAGTGTAGTGGGTGTGAAAGTCTGCTAATGGTGACTAAAACGGCAGACAAAAACAGAATAAAAAGGAAGTGACTAAGATGACTCACGCAAACGTCACCCTGAGCTCAAGAGAGACCTGTTGATCTCTCAGCACAGAGCAGTCCTGGTCCAGCAACAAGGGCTGCCAAAGAGAGAGAACAGTACATGAGACGGGAAGAAATGCCAGTGATTTTTTTTTTTTTTTAAACACCAGCATCAGTTTCAACAAAAGGTTTCGAAAACGAAAGGCCGAGATGAGACTGAGAGGATGTTGGAACAGGAAGAGGTTAATTGTCTCACATGTTACCAAACATGGTTAAAGACTGGCACTGCAGCTGGTAGCTTTATGAAACAGTAAGTGCTGCAGGACACAGAGGAGAAGTTCTCACCTTGTCCTTGCCATGGAGGTAAATCATGACATCTTTTAATGGGAAGCCCCTTTTCTCACACAGGCTGGCCAGCATGTCCTTGATGGGCTGCCCATTACGTGTAGGAGCCAGGGAGGCGCTGCCGTCGGGCAGGTAGACACAGCAGTAACCCCCTTCCATCCCTATACGGCTCGCGATGCCAGCAGCCTGATCGCGGGAGGTGGGACCGTTCTACACAACAGATGGAGAGCAAAAAGAGAATATTTAGACGGATTTCCCAGCTTCAGGTCTACATTTTATTATTGTGTTTGTTTAACCATAATCTTACATAATTAATAATTTATATGATCTGCAACATTCCCAGAATGTTTGTCACAAATGTACTGACCTCCATCTGTCTGCAGAGGGAGCCAAGCTCCACACTGCTGGTTGATTTGATGGACATATTTGACTGGTTCAGAGGACCTGAGCCTTGGCCGTTTGATGCATCTATATTCAAGACAAAAGAAGAAAAACTCAAAATACAGAATTAAAAAAAAAAAGAAACGATTTGACATATGACCACTACTACCTCCCCAGGATCCTCTTTTCTGTCGCTGTTTCTCTGAGACACTTTTACAACTTGGTAGACTATTGGAGTCGGACTTCCTGTTCTGTTTGACAGATTTATAGAGCTAAATCAAGGTTTAAAAGGAATAATGGGTTGTTGCATTGATCTTTATGCTTTTCACCTTCGTGTCACTTGAGGGGCTCTTGTTGGCCATGTCGTCCCATGACCCCATGCTGACGGGCTGTGTTGAGAGCTGAGGTAGATGTTTACCTTCTACACTTGCCAAGGTGCATCGCTGATAGAGAGGAGAGCGCACAAAGCGCCGGTAGCTGTCCATCTTCATCAATTTAAAAATCTGATACAAGAGAAGCAGTAGAGCTGAACTCAGAGATAAGCAGTAGATACATGTGCCAGTGATTACATGGGAGTGTAAACGTTCTGCTAACCTGAGTCTGAGCTTTGTTAAACATGTCGGGAGTGGGTTGCTCCAGATCCTTCTCCTCTGTCTTGGCAGTGTCATCGATGTTCACACTGTAGGGAGCGCTATCAGACAGGTAAGTGTCATAGATAGAGCGAGCTGCTGCTTTCAACTAAAAAGAACAGATAAACCACAAATCAATCAATGGAGATTACACACACACACACACATACGCAGACTTTGTGGAGAAGTACTAAGAATATTAATTGCAGAAACAAACCCATGAAAATGTCTGTTTGTTTGTTTCTCACAAACTATATGTAGGACGCGGTAAACATGATGAGGAAGGTTGGATGGTCAAATGAGATGAAAAGCTCAAATTTGGTCTCATCCTCTGGTCATAGTACTATCTCACCGTGGGAATGCTTTTCTTTAGCAGTGGCATAGAAACTGGGAAGGGTGGATGAGGAGGTGGGCGGTGTGGAGCTTGTCAATTGACAAGGTTAGAAAAAATAGTTAAGGTTTATAACTACTTTTGCAAGGCACTGCAAAAGTAGGCAATTTCCTGTGTTAATTTTGAAATTAACCACCAAAACTTTGAAGGTGAAAGCAGAGGCTTCTATAAATAAGCTGTGTTTTACTAAAAGACTTAAGCTTCCACAAAAGCAAAAACTTGTGATTTTGCTTACCAATTCATTAAATGCATTTCTCCTTGTGAATTGGTTTTATCTGATTAATCCCTCTTAAACTTGAACAATTCTTTTCCAACATTGAAATATTACACTCAGCATTATCTGTGATTTTCTTTATTGCTGTAGAGGCTCTGCTTTAACCAAGCAGTTTTATTAAAGTGAATGTAAAATATACATATAAGAAAACAGAGCAGTGCACACTAAAAGAAATGAGTCAAATAAACTCAGGAGCTAAAGAGTGGCACCATACCTGATCCAAAGATGTGGCTGGAATCTTCCTGAACTTTTCACATTCTTGCCAGAATAAAATGTTCTCTGCACTCACTTCGGACTTCAAAAAGGCCTGTAAAGAAGCAAGCAAGAAACATGAACAAACATGCCTAGCTTAGCAGGAATACTTTCAAAAAAAAAAAAAAAAAAAAAAAAAAAAACACCAGTGAATAGCCAACGCATTGTTATCCAAATAGTCTGTCTCACCGTAAAGTAACAAACCCCATGGGGGTCTTCCAACAGCTTCTCAAAAGAGACGGCCCAGCTCAGGACACTGTTGGCGGAGTTGACGTCCCCGCCTGGGGTCCCTGGAAGGCTGGAGCTGCTGCCTCCGCAGCCCCGCGCAGTCATGTTCAGCTCTAAAAACCGAATCACACTTATTTTATGAGAGCTAAACAGAAAGCTAGAGCTTGAGGCTTAATCAGATCTTTTCATGCTCAAACATGTTGAGATATGTAAAAGGTTGGTCATGTGCATGCTTACCTCCATCTGACACTGCCTGACTCTGGGAACAAATAGAGAAGCAAGTCAGGAGACTTTATAAAGCATGTAGGAAATGTAGGAAAGAATATGTTACTGCAAATCAACTTTGCTGATCTTGTCTTAGACTTACAATCTGTTCAAAAACTATTTTTGAAACAAATGTGGCTCCAATTACTATTATAGTTATTGTCTAATCATAGGAGAAAGCTTAGACAAAAATCAACATTTCTGCATCACCTATAAAGTGCATTCAACCACATACAATAGACACATTTACAAAAGGAAATGTGAACAACAGCTGCATGTTTTTTCTGCATGTTCTCTCAGTGTAGCGCAATCAGCCAGGACAGTTTTCACAGGAAGTGGTTGCAACACTGATGACAACAGCTCTCATTCAGCTTTCAGAGCACACAAAAAATTCATATCTTGCAAAAGTTCTCCCACTGTAGCTGACAGACAAGAGTTTTGTGAAACTCTAGAATCGAGAAAACAAAGATTTGGCTGAGAAATTACTTTTTAATTTTATAAAATGGTATTTCTATTAAAAAAAAAAAAAAAAAAAAAGAGATGAAGTGGATTTGTGAGAGACATTTATGTTTTCCTGTCTGGGTTTCCTAATGTGGGGGCTCTGTTTCCTCCCACAATCTACACATGTACAGGCTGGTAAATTAAAATCACTCAGAGGTGTGAATGTAGTTGTGTCAACTCATCTGTACAGGATATCACTCTAACTAAATAAAATAAAAACTTCCCCACCGACTATAAAGGTTGATGTTCTAGTTTATAAATACACTGATATAATTACCATAGATTATATCTCACTCTCAGTTCCCCATCATCGTTTGCTAGTAGTCTAAACTAAAAAGCTCAAAGTGTACAATCTCAAGAAAAGATATTCTGTTTGTAGTGTTTAAACATTTGCTTTAGGTTTTATATCTTCTATTCACTTTAATTTTTAGGCTTAGATTTACAACCAGCAGCCACGTTTTTAAAAACACCTTGGTAGTTACAAATTAGACCCCTTTTAGACATTTAAAAGTCCCTTAATTCTTCCAAGAAAACAATTCACCATGACTCTCAGATGAGATGTCAAGGTGGTGAAAAGTTTTCAAATTACTCCTCTGAGAATTTGCTTAGTATTGAAATTATAGCATCATGCAAATGCTGGAGATTCCACACCAGTTTGAGATCATTTTTATGTAATTTTGCAGTTCATGGAAGTAGACATTGCCCTGCGACAGACTGGTGACCTGTCCAGGGTGCACCCCGCCTCTCACCCGGAACGCTTGTTGGAGATAGGCACCAGCACCTCCCGACCCCATTAAGGGACAAGGGTGAACAGAAAATGGATGGATGGAAGTAGACATCATAAGATACGTACACTGTGGTAATGAAGGGATGTACCTCCCAGGCAACAGCTAATGCTGCGGTATTAGCATCGATGACACTCATCCCAAAACATTCAAAACTCTGACCCCATCATCTGAATGTTGCAACTAAAACAGACCCTTGCTGAACCAGGCAATGTTTTTCAATATACTATTCTTTAGTTTTGATGAGCTTGTGTATGTTGCAGCCTGAGTTATCTGTCCTTAGCTGCCAGGAGTGGCTGCTGCTGTACACCATCTGTTCCATGGTTTGATGTGTTGTATGTTCAGACCTCGTATTCAATATACGTTGATTGTAGCAAATGGCTATGTGAGCTACAAATCCCAATATTCTTGTTATTCAAAAAATAATTACATAGTAGACATTTTCTCCTTTTTCTGACCAATCTGTGTGTGAAAAATTCCCATAGATCAGCAGTTTATAAAATTCTAGAAATTCATTGTCACCTAATTCCATCCATTAACCAACAGGCTCCTCCTTGTGGGATTGCAAGATATGCTGGTCCCTGTCTCAGCAGTCAACGGGCGTTTATTTTAGTCTAAATTAAGTCTCTTGTCAATAAATAAAAGGCTACCTAAAAGCCAGAAGGGTTGAAACCAGTTTCAATCCAAAGAATTTAACAGGACATATTGCATGTAAGATGTGATCTAAATCCCTTTTTGTGTCAAAAATCAAATTACTAATAGAACTAATGTGATTAGTTCTACTGGTAGTTCTATGCTCCTAAACTGCTTTTAAGAGCATAGAACTAAGAGATTTTTGCTGCAACTGCACTCCCCATTTAAATTTTTGTCCTATTTTATCGGTTTGATCTGAAAAGCCACCAGTTAAGGAAGTCAAAAAGAAAAGTCAAAGCAAACATCAATACATTAAATCAAATAAAGTGGCATTATCTGGCTTGTACACATCGTGTTTTCTGTACTTAAGCAGAAACAGGAATGCAAACATAGAAGGGAGTTGCCAAATTATAAAGGAAATTCTTACATTTAATGCAAAGCAGTAATTTGTGCTAAACATCCAAGACATTGGAGCGCATCTACAAAATGACGTTTATTTAAGAGCTGAGCCATTTCAGGAAATGGAGAGTGAATTCAAGCCAACTCAGCCTACACAGGACAGATTGGACCACATGCGCGACTCGCTTTGTGCTTCTGGCTCATAAAGACCGGCCTGTCTTCAGCGGCAACCAACTGTAGCCACACAGCCTGATTGGCGCATGGAAGGGAAGTCAGGCAACACAAGCCAACATGGGACAACTGTTCATCAACCCGCTAAATGTCAACTGACACTGGAATCAGGAAGTATTAAAATGAAGGCTAGCACTTAAAACGATAAAACCTACAGATTAATGGGTGCAAAACACAAAACCAACTGGGCACAGATAAAATCTACAGAAACCTGTTTAAACCTAAAAAGAGTGGTACATGCTTACCATGTGGGCAAGAGGAATCCCTAAAGAATTGCAGTTCTTCGCCATTATGGCCTGGATACCAGATTTAAAAAACACCAAAAACCTCTGTCCTCTCTGTCAAAGGGATACAGCAAAGTGCTCCACCCAAACTCGATGAACACTCTTCATAACAAACACTCAGACATCACTTGGGTCTTCCTGTCACTTCCTGCTTGGAAGGGAAGTCTCGCCATAGCAACAAGCCACAGAAGAGGAAGTATGGTTACTATGATCAAACTGTTCTCAACCTACATCTTGAGAAACTCTGTGATGTGGGCTCATAAGAAGACTCACTATGCTTTTAGTGCAGTTCAGCTGCTGTGCACTTTGAGATGCATGCAGCTGAGTTTTAGTTTTGACATATGTCACAGTTATAGTTCCCCACAAGGCTGTTGTGTGTTTTTGGGAAATATTTTACTTCAAAAAGTCTGCATACAATGTAAATACAAACAACTGTATACAAGCAAACAATCCCAGTTAAAATTAAGATATATAGTTTATATTATCCAGGTATATTTTTGTCTAAATATCAAATTCGTTTTAGAATAAGAGACCCTAGACATTTTTCGACAAGTTTCATAAATAAGCACTCAAATTTCACCTGCTTCCTGGGTTCTTCTAATAAAGCTAAACTCATGTAAGGAAAGTTCATAATGAGTACAAATAATACTGAGGCAATTTGATCAATATATAAGGGGACACCTGTAATTAACTTACCTTTCTGCCCTCCTTGTTACAACAAACTAATATACGCAGTTTCTTGTACGTCCTGTGTTGCTTCAGAGAAACGCTTTTTGCCAGGCGGGAAAACTTGTGAAAAAGTCCACTGAGAGCCACCATTTTTAGTGAGAGGAAGAGGAAAATGTTCAACGAAACGACAAAGATGACAACATCCAACACCTCCTCGGGAAAATAACTACTCTCACGTGCGCATCAAAACTACGCAGGTGGCACTGACTAGTATTAATTAATGGCGGACAATTTAGTCTCGCACTCAGAGACCAGTTTATTTATTTTTCTTTCCACAACATTGGAGTCGATGCTGTAAATATGTGGAACTAGAAGATAAACTTATTTTCAATTATGCTTAATTTTCAGCAATATCTGTTCTTAAAATTGAAACCTGCAAAATGAATACCTGCACAGGCTGAGCTGCGATCCACTTACCCCTGGAATCAGGACGCGGAGTTCAGTTTAGCATCACACCAAAGGTAACAGCATAACGGTGACGAAGAAGTACGTATTTCAACATGGCCACGCCCATAGACGTTGCAGAATCTCTGGAATGTCATGAAACATAATTTTGAGATAAAGCACAACTTTTAATTTAGACTAGTAGGTGGTGCGAGTAACTTTGATTTTAGACAGTCTCTTACATTTGTGTCTTGTAATTTGCCCCACAGCTTTTTTTAATATTGATATGAGGAGCGGCCATGTTGAAATGCAAAGTCGGCCTTGCAAGCTGTAAATTGAGTTAGTCAGAGTTGCTCTCGCTTTCCCAGTGGGAAATTCCAGTTTGGAGGACATTTCAATTGATTTTTCCAACTGGAACTCTGCAATAGAAGTGGGCCTCTGTATTACCAAATCTAATCAAAACGTTGTCTAAATAATTAAAATTACGCATTTTAGTTATTTTTTTTAAGGCAAAAGAAAGAAATGTCTTCAAACTAAAAAGATTGGCTATAGGGAACTTTTGGACTGATACAGGCAAAAAGCTGTATCAATGTAACGAAGCAATGTAATACTCCAAAGAATAAAAATGAACACAAATTGCGGGGTTTGTTTTACATCTGTGACTCATTTGACCCCAAATGAGTCACATTTGGGATCATGTAAATCTGCCAAAACAACAAAGGAAAAAACTGGAATGAAACTTCAAAATATAACTGGACACAACACAATTATATTCAAAGATTCTCAGTGACACAAAATGAAATGCTTACACAATAAACCCAATAACAATATGCATGGTAAGAAAGGTCCTGACGATTTACCTTTTCCTTATGCAGTGTGTCAGAACTAACTCCCAAATGGGGCACTTAGATCACTGTAATGAGTGAAATGAGCAGGATTATAGGTCCCTCTTAAGCAGCTAAAATGATTGTAATTAACAGAAAGTTATTTCAAAGCTTGTTGAGGCCTGTGCTGTCTCGATTTACTTCGTAAAGATTGACAGCAGCTCGTAATGTAGTTATTCCTTCACCCCACTCATTATTTCAGCACTTCATTGTTCCCTGTTGCAGTATGGAAGGTGATCATGAAATCTAACATAGAAAAGTTTCTTTTTAACCAGCTTAGATATAGAAAGAAGCAAAGCATCACACTTTTGTAAAAGCATGTTCCCTCTTTTCTGTGCTTCCTTATATTGTGGGCTTGTTGCTGGTGAAAAGACATGGATCGTGCTGGTGTCTGACATGAGTTGTCACTAGAGTAGATTTTTGCTTTCATTTTTAAATGTCAGAGCACATAAACTAAAGAGGAAATGGCAGCAGAGTGCAGTATGTGCTCTACATGGACCAAAGTGTGGAGATGTGGCTCGCATGCAAATTGCAACAGACAAAGTCATGTCTGTTAGTTTCTGTGTGGTCACCTTCTCTGTGTGTTGTTTCTTTAAAACAATCTGGTGCTTAAATTGCATTTCGCTTCATTTCCACTCTTTTGAAGCTGTCTCTGTCTTTATTGTGCATGCTCAAAAGAGCTCCAGAATCCCATCCATTCAAAGAAGTAATAAGGAAACAAAAGATAATCTACAGCACTCTCCAGTGGCCACTCTATGAATAGATGTCTGACTATGAAGACCAGGTATGTCTTTGTTGAATGTGTGTACTTAAAATTAAGTTATTTTTGGTTAATGCATGTATTTCTAAGTATGCGTATCCTTGATGTGAGTCTCTTTGTATGCTATGTGTTCAAGGGAATAGGCCTTTGCATAGAAAAACTTTTTTTTTCTGGTAACAGGCTGTGCTTAAGTACTCCTTGGTGAGTGCATGTCTCACTTACCTCACATTTGTCAATTTTTTTGTGAAACAAAAAATACCACATGAAATGTAAAATATTTGAACAAATTTGCATTAATCAGCACCCATATTGCGTTGGCTGGCTGTCATCTCCACCTTCGAAACAGATAAACAGTGGCAGTGTTTGTGATGCCAAGTTCCAGGAATGAAAGAATTTGCATCCCTATCTGTGTTTATAATCCGTTCTTCCAAGCTTTTTCTATTGCAGAGACCTTTAGGCTAAGCAAAGCAGAGCAGGTCAATGCATGGGTCTGTGCCTTGAGCGACAAACCAGGTAAAATCAAGACATTTAAGCCTTATAATAATGTAATCTTGGGCAATACTAAATTATTTATGTCACTGTATCATAAGTATAAAATTTACTAGATGTTCTGTGCACTTATGTCTTAAATTGATCACTTTTGGTTGACAGAGAATGATCAGAACAGGGAGAGAGCTTTTGCTTGGACTTCTTCTGGGTAAAAACTTACGAGATTTGGTTATTCACTATTTTGGAAGTCTGAAAGCCAAGTATTTCTATTTGATTCTGTTTAATCTCCTCCGTATTCTATTTTTTTTTTTTGTAGTTTGTGTCTTCTCTTCCTCTGTTGCTGATAACTGTAAGGGATGTAATATTACAAAAGGTAAAAATAAAAGTTACTTGTGGCCAGAATCTCATTAAAATATGACAGAAGTGTTCTAAATAAGTGTTTTTCAATTATTATTTCTCTGTAGATTGCTGTGAGAAGAAATATAACAGCACTGGGTGTTCTAATGGTATATCCACTCTTTCTCACCTGTTTATTTTAAGATAAGAGCTGGGAATTTTACATATGATTTGAAATGCTGTAGTTTTAATGTCACAAGTTCATTAAAGTCAAACAGAGGTCTGCACAAACGTGGTAGACTCAAAATATTAACTGAAAATGTGTAACTGTTGATGTTCCTTATAAACATTGACCACATAGACAAGGAATGAGCTGAATACGTTGGAATAGTAACTTTCTAGATGTTACTATAAACTGCTAATCAGAAGTAATACCATTAACATCCAGAAGTAAGCCAAACAGTATACCTATTTCTTACAGGTCACTGCAACTTATAAACTTTTCAGATCCTCCAAGGCTATCACTACTAAACTCTTTTTCTTCCCAACAGCCTTCAATGCAGAGGTCAATAGTTCTGTAACCCCCATAAAAGAGGGTGATGACGTAACTCTAGAATGCTCCCACAACATCCCTGCTCTAAACTTGAGCTATGAATGGTTCAACAACGATAAAACTATTGATGGCAAAAACAAAACAATTCTTATGAAAAGTGTCCTTTCAAGCAAAAATGGCAAATACAAATGCTGTGTGAAGACCTCATGTGGCAACTGTGAATCCAGCGCATTTGATTTCAAAGTACAGAGTAAGTAAATGTCATGATTCTACAATGGCTCTCAATTTTTTTTTTAGGAAAACAAGGTCAAAGGTTTTAACTTTTGATATTTTTCTTGTTTTTGTTCCCTGTGACTCTCCATGTTCTGACATTCAGACGACTCAATCGTGATCATAATCGTTTGTGGAGTTTCAGCTTTGGCCCTTGTCCTAATAATGGGGGTGGCTATGAAGATTAAGCTTCAAATGGACAAGAGTAAGAACTTTATTTGGATTGTTTAAGTATTAAATTCTCTTCTTTCTTTTTAAAATGTTAAACTGACTGAAGGAGCCAGTTTCTTATTTAAAGAAACACGACTGTAGTCAGCAGTTGCTTAGCATAACTGCACACAGACTAAAACATGGGTAAATACCTGCACTCCCTCTATGCAAACATAGTAAAATTCCTGGAGGCTTCCTAACAAAGACCTTTTAATAAATTTCCCGTTAATGATGTGTCTTGAATTTACAGAGCTGTGTGGATTCATATAAGTACAGCCATGCAAATCTGAAAACAACCCAGTACACTCTTATTATTTAAAACTTTATCTAAAATAAATTCATTGTGCTGGCCAGCAGAGACTAAATTATGTGGAATTTGAATATTGCACAAAAATTGATACAAATTTAAATGTTAACCAATTAGCAACATCAGTGGTTAAATAATGAATAATGCTTTTAAAAACAGTCATGAATATTGTTGCTGATGATGCTGTTATTGCTAAACAGACGTCTTAAACAGAGCTACAACATGTTCCTATTTTTTTTTTTTTTTTTTTTGACAATTCATTCTGGTCCATGACAGAATTTCAAATATAGTTTTAAAATAGACAACCACAACTGAGAGTTGTTCAGACTCTGACCACTAGATGGCAAGGGTTTCTATTATAATCCAGTGTTGACCCGGTTAACAAGAACTACTTCTTAACGTAGTTCATCCAGGTTAAAATACAGACATCATAAAAAACACCTAGATATTTGAAACTGAGCTCCTACACAAACTAGTTCTTGTTCATTTGAAGTATTTTGTCTGATGTGTTGAAAAATGTAGGTATATTATGACATATTATGACTAAGAAATAAGCAAGTGGGTTATCCCACTGCCTCACACCTATTTTATTCTGTCTTGTTGTCTTTGCTCACCTCCACATTATTTTATAATTGCTAAATTTCCAAAATGGCTAACATCACATACAAAAATAGAGATATAGCCATATACCACCAATTTAAAATATTACTGATGCTGCTTTGGAAAGCTAAGGTAAACAAGCAAAGCTGATGTGTTTTATTTTTCATGACCTGGAACATTTGACCAAAGATTTTCTTTTTATGCTTCAGATTATTTATTTTACTGTTAATGTTGTCTTAATACTATATTTTGATTGCATTTAAATAAAATACCTGCTAGTTATTTTAAGCCATACCTCAGACTTCTTAAAACATTCCCTGTAAACATTATTTCTCAGTGCACAGTGTTTCATCCGTGTTATTTTTCATCCTTATCAGTTGGTGAGCAAACATGTTTTTATCATAAGCAGCGTGAGAAGATTTATGACATTTTGGAGTTAACACTCATTTGTCTATTCGCCTAGAGGTGTATTGTAAGATAAGGGTTTCAATCAGATTTGCACATGTTTTAAACATTAAACTGTAACAAGACCAAACAAACTAGACATGATGTGACAGTCTGATGATTTTAAAGGTCTGGTTGATTAATTCCTTTAGTTTTGGTCTCACTTAGCTTTGCTGTTTCTTCCCTTTGTGAGTGTTTGTATTTATTTAGAAGAGATGGATGTTATAATGATGTTTGCAGATCTTGAAGCTACATATTATGAACTTACTCAGTGCTTATTAATCAGTGTTACCTTATGCCTATTGGCAGCTCAACACAAGGAGAGGATGAGGCAGAGGGCAGAGCAGAGGGCACAAGATGCACAGAATGCTGGTCAAAGCCCATTACCCCAAGGATACTGAAGAAAATGGCCTATTGCATATAACTGTGATGGATGTTAAGCTTCCTGTCATAATGTACTTCTACTGTTTCCTTATGTAAATAAAAAGTCTCCAGTTTCAGTTTGTGTCTCTGTTGACAGATGAGATATTCAAAGTTGAAGAACACATCAGTTTTTTTTTCTTTTTTTTCTCAGATTAGATATTTCTGAAAAGGTTACTGTCAACATTCCCACTAGATGCTTGCAAAAACCCCAGTAATGACCTAAAATTTGGTTTACAACATTAATGTGAATTAAAATAGTGTAGAGTTCAATATTGATTCAGACTAGAGAATCAAAATAATGTTTTCAAAGTTGTTGTTTTTTTTTTCTCACAGCATACAGTTAGTTCACTCAACCACAATGCAGTGGATGTAGACTAACTGCAAAAAATCCACTGCTGAAGAAAATGTAGGTTGAATCTTGTTTAAAGTTATCAGCAGAAGATTTGGACAAACCAGTAAAGTACAGAAAAAATAACACATCAAAAGTGTCATACCATCAGTTTGGAGGTGAAAGCATCATGTTCTTGGGTTATTTTTTAGTAAATGATGCTGTCAGACTTCTAACTGAAGGGAGGACAGTTGGAGAAACGTAATCAAACATTTCTGAAAAAAATCTGTTGCTATATACAAAGTGTTGAAGACAATAATCCCAAATACTCTGCAAAGGAAACAGCATCAGAGAAAGAAAATTAAGCTGCTCGGTTGACTGAGTCAATCAACCAACCTGAATCTGCTTGAAAGTCTGTGGATAAAGTCAAAAATCAGCATATTGGCGAGTTGTCCGCAAAATGTTTAAGATTTGAATACAGCTTGTGTGGAAAAAATGGACAAAATAACTCCTGACCAACACATCCCAACCAGTCTGTTTTTTCAGTTCAGTTTACATCTTGAAACCATCATTGCTAAAAAAGAAAAAATGATGTATTATAATTGCATTGAACTTAGGTTGTTCGATATTTCTAGCATCATTCCATTATTCCAATATATATTTTGATCTCTGTGGGTTACATTAGTTTGTTTTTTTTGTCATACTTCTGTGGGCCCATTTGAAACACATAAAAAGCGATGTGTTGAATACTTATTTTCTCCACTGTATGAATATTTTTCACGATGTAATGCTCATTCCACATTGCCCTGTTTAGTTGAGGAAAAAGAGTCTAGAAATGTTTTAATCCAAATACAGGATAGAGAGTCCCACTAATCCTCCTGGATGCTCTATTCACAGAAGCACACTCTACACAGAGCAGCTTAACAGTGGCTAGCCTGTAATGGATATATTGAACAATAAATCCATCCAGTCCCTCTCTTAAAGGCAACCATATGAGAAATCAGACTAATGAAAGAAGAAACAGTCTCCTGGTTCAACGCTCTGATTTAACCCTTGAATATCTACAGTACATATTAACCTTGTCCACACTAAGACCACAGAATGTCTTGCATTAACAGCAGTTATATGGGTGATATTTTTTTTTCCCAATCTGTGTATGTGAACGGGTTCTGAAGAGCTGTTTATTTAGCTGCCTCCTACAGCAGGTGGCAAACGGATAATCCAGGTAAAGCCACTGCAAAGTGGAGAGGGAGGGATGGACCAAGGTGCAGGGGGAAGGGAGGAGATGGAGTGGCCTTTGCTTGGACGGCCAGGGCTAATTCTGGCCTCCTAATCCTAGTCCCCATCCACCCTCCCCCTCTTCCTGCTCACAGTGGCACTAAGGAGCTGTTGACGCCCAGGTAGACGTTATCACTTACATGCATAACACTTAACCTAGACAAGTTTTCAGAGAAGGGGAGAGGGTAAAAAAGCTGTGTTTGCAGGTTAATTATCTGGATAGATTCTCTGCGTGATCTGGATTGCTTACAGACCTGTGTGTCACTGGAGAATGTAGCTGCAGCCTGTTAGCCAGGCCACAGGACACACATCAACATGGGAGAAGCTCAGAAGGTAGGTGATCTGATCTGCCACAGCAGGACATAGAAAGTCAAATGTGAGCTTACGTGTATTTGTTTCTTTAGGTTGGTTATAAAAGGAATCATTCAGGATTTTAAATTTTTTCTCACTCTGTGTTATTCTCAGTCAGAATGGATTATCCAAATTCCTCAGGCTGTGTCAGTTCAACTCTAATTATACCGTTACGTTTGTCTCTTTGATGTGGAGTAAATCACACAAGCGTCGTCATACGTGACACTTACCATCAGTGTTTAACTCTTGGTGCAAATTGTCAGCAATGTGGCGGTCCTGCTACACCAAATAAACTGTTGTGCAACCTTTCAGACTAATCACATTAAACAAGGTTCTATTATATGAATGGAGCGTCTGATGCCAGTGCTTTTCTAAATGTAGCATCAGATTAATTTTTCTCAGAATGGGGGTTGAGGGGGCGGTAGTCACAATGAAACCGTGAACATGAGTTGGGAAAAAAAGCTTTAACCACAAATCAGAGAGAGGTCAGAGAGGGTTTATTAGTTTACTGATATAAGCCATGTTTGTTTTTTCATTAGCTGTTCAAGCAGTTTCTGCTCCTTGACCCCATTACAAGTATAAAAAAGATGCGTTGTGTTACAGGTGCAAACACAGTTCACTCCTTGCCATATTTTTTCTGTCTGACCTTCTGCCCCTGACACTCACCACCTTGCAGGGCTTACTCTCCGTCATAGAGAAACTGAAAGGATCCACAGAACAGGAGGTCAGGATAGTGCTGCTGGGTTTGGACAACGCAGGCAAGACAACACTGTTGAAAAGCCTTGCCTCGGAAGACGTGAACACCATCACACCAACGCAGGTACAAGGAAATGATTAAGAGTTAATAACATGCACACTGCATGGCATGCTTTCTTGTAACAGAATCAGACTTTTTTGTATATGTAATAAATGTATCACATGGATGTCATCTTCACATCCTTTAAATAACCTTTCACAAGAACATAAACCATGTTCTGATTTGTATCCCCCCAGCATGCTTTTTTGCAAGATATACAAGACTGAAGCCAAGTTCTCTTTGTTGTTTTTTTTCCCTATCGTCTCGCTCTGATGCAATTATCTAATCTCTAATGTCATTATCTGATGCCCTTATCTGACTCTTCCAAGAAAATATTTGATGTACTGCCAGGTCCCAGACCAGTGTGACAGCTCTTCAGGCAGGGAGGATGTCAACCAGTAAGACGCGGCGACAGTGGCCGTAAAAGTAAATCAGACTTGACACATCAGCCCATACTCTTGGCTTGATCCTTCTGGTCTTATCTTCAGATTTGCTCTTCGGCTGCCCCTCGGGATAATGTTGTTACACAACTTTGCCTAGTGAAACACGGGCGAGATGTTATGAAAATCAGCTGCAGATTAACACACTGGCTGTGTCTTTCTAAAGCACACGTCACTCTCTCACCGATGCATTTGTTTGTACCTAAGAACGACAAAGCAAAGAATACTTTATTAGTGATGTGTTTTAGGAGGCTTCCGCTTCACTTTGCATATATTTTGAATAATAGGTTGTGACACATTGCTCCCTGTGGTTTCTTCCAGGGCTTCAATATAAAGAGTGTGGCCTCTCATGGCATGAAACTCAATGTTTGGGACATTGGAGGACAAAGGAAAATCAGACCATTTTGGAAGAAGTACCTGGAAAACACAGACCTCTTGGTGAGCAATGTTGATTTAACTCAACCCATACTTACGTTTCCAACACCAGTTTGTACATAATTACTTACAAAGGATCATAAGGTCCAAATGAAAAACACTGTGTGCTTTGTTCATGTATGATATCATGATTTATGTTAAAGCTAGCAGTTTTGTAGATATTTAGGATGAAAGGGAAATCCACCAGCAGTTGCAGATTGAAATATTTCAGCAATGAATGCCGCATGTAACACATTCTAGTTTTTTAGAGACTGCATATTTTTGACAATAAAATTCATGGTGATACTATTAAGAGAAAAGACAACTTTTTTATGTTTTCTTCTTTTAGATTTATGTTATTGACAGCGCAGACAAGAAGAGATTTGAGGAGACGGGATTGGTGAGCTTGGAAATTCATTTTGATTCCCACCCCACAAAAAAGAAGCATCACAGTGTTTTAAGATATCATGTTTGACTTTTTTATGTGTATTTAAAATTCCTTGTTTATTTTCAAGCAGTTTCTGCAAATTCCGAGTAAGATAATCATCTCAGTTTGCTTAGTGAGTTGCCCACTTTTTAATTGAAATCTTGAGAAACCTGAACTACAGGAAAGAATATCAACACAACAATAATACATTTACTATCTTGTCTTAATGTATGATGTCCTCCTAATTTATTGATAAGGATGACAAGGAATAAAAAAAAATCAAAGGCTTACTCTTAGAAAACTGCAGCAAAATTGTTCATTGTGAGATCATGCTACTGTATTGAATGAGGAAAGGTGGAAGATGCTGCTGTCGTTATAATTACACCGACTTGAAAGCCTCTGTTGGGTTGTTTTGAACTCTTAAAACTTTCAATGACAGAACAATTTCAGGAAGCGATACTTGAGTCATTCACTGACTACAAAACTTTGTCATGTCTGATTATATAAAATTAACTTGTCATTTTCATGCATACACTGTTGTCTTTGCTGTCTTATAATACAAATCCTGACTTATCCATCATTGAAAACTGTATATTTGTTCTGGTAGTTAAAGGTATTTTTCTACTTATTTACCAGGATGAAAGCTAGCATAACTCTCATCCCTAACCAAGGAACTAAAGATAGTTATTTGTATTTAATTTACCACTTTGGGATTGGTGATATACTTTAAGTATTCTACATCAAACATTTTATTTTGACAGTCTGCATGACTCACAAAAGCTGTTTGTGCAGGAACTGTCTGAGCTGATCGATGAAGAAAATTTAAAGGGCGTTCCAGTGCTCATCTTTGCTAATAAGCAAGATCTGGCCACAGCATCACCGGCTAGTGAGATTGCTGAGGGGCTCAACCTGCACACATACCGGGATCGCGAGTGGCAAATTCAGGCATGCTCGGCTGTTTCTGGGGAGGGAGTTCAGGTAAGGAGCAACATTTGCTTATTTAGTTATTTTTGACACATTACAACCACAAATGTCTCTTATTTCATCAGGATTTTATTGGACATAGAGTCCAAAACATAAAGAAGTTTGTAAAGTGGAATTAAAATAGTGCATAGTTTTCATAATTGCTCACAAATTCAAATCAGGGTTAGGTTATAAATCAACATCAATAGCATTGAACATACTACTTAGTTCTTTTCAACCTATCATGTGAAAAAGTGAAGAATATCTGCTAAAGCACAAACACCTGAAATATGACCTAAACCCACAGACTGGACAGGAAGGGCATTAATCAGAGAAACATTTAGGGAAGAGTGGCAAGAACACTCACTTGACTGTAAGTATTGTATAGAAGAATAAAGCGTTGTGCTCAGATGAGACCAAAGCAGAGCTTTTCTGACGTGGAACACGGTGGAGGCTGCATCATAATGTGGGAATACTTCAGCAGAGTTTTTTAGAGGATTCAATCTAGAAGAAACCCTGATACTGGAAAATGAGATCAAGGTTTCCCATCTAGCAACAGCAATTTTAAACTGCTAGGTTTAAAGCATACTCATTACATCAAATTTTAGACCTCAGTAATATTAGAAGTTTGTGATTAGACATGAACTTGTATGTTGACAGTGGCTTTCTGTCACATCTGACAGCAAATCTTAATTTGCAAAGCATAAGGAGCAAAAAAATATATATCTTTAGGTGTGCAAAGCTGGTTAACACATTCCTAAAAAGATGTTTAGCTGATTGCAGCAACAGATGGTTCTGCAAAGTACTGACTAAAACAAGGATGAAATCAAATATATGCCACACTTTTCAGATTTCTATTTGTAAAACAATTTTGTTTT
This sequence comes from Girardinus metallicus, assembly GCA_903067095.1. Lineage (NCBI taxonomy): Eukaryota > Metazoa > Chordata > Actinopteri > Cyprinodontiformes > Poeciliidae > Girardinus > Girardinus metallicus. The sequence continues at coordinate 2,124 of CAEGAE010064780.1, read as the reverse complement.
GAAAACTGTTTTGTTGTCCTTCTACATGCCAATTTTGAACTACTTTCTATTGGGCAGTTATATAATATCTATGCAAGTTTGCGGTTGTGATGTTGCAAAATGTATGAAAGTTTAACTGGTGCAAATAATTTTAGAATAAATATCTGCTGAAAAATCAGGACAACTCTGTTTAGACACTTGCATAAGAATAATTTACACACACAATAATTGTCTTAATTTTACCAACAGGATGGCATGAACTGGATTTGCAACAACATTGTGAACAAGAAGAAGTGAAGACCAATCCCAAAATAACACTGACCAGACTGAATCAGAGCATCAGCATCACAGAATACGATTTATATCTTTCACTTCATTTAATTATGATGCATTCAGCTGACCTCATAGATTGAAATAACTCTGTTTTTATGAATTTTTATTTTTATGAATGTTTTACAAAGGCAGTCAATATATAGAAACACCTAGTTCTAATAAGTATCAGTATTTTAAGTATTAACATTGTTTTGAAATGAAACATTTTGGCTTCGGTTTTGGTTGAATCTGTCTGCGTTTCTTAATGCTGCAATTATCAAGGAAAGTGTGTAGCATTGCAGTAGCAGTTTTTGTGTGGGTGTGTGTAAAGTGCACATTTTGACAATAAAATTAGTAACTTCTGCTGTGTTGTTACTTGTTTTCAGTTTAAATCCGTCCCTATATAATCAAAGTATCTTTACATTTCACTTAGCACAATATGGAGACAGGAGGTACAATCCTGTTAAAAAAACAACTGTCACTGATGGACAGAAACTGCATTAATGTCAATGTACATACTTCATTGTGAGACAATTACAAGCTAATCTGACAAGTGCTAACATTTTGCTGTGAGATGGAGACAAACTGAGCAACAAGACTTGCAGAAAAGACGATTTAAAATTACACACTTACATGGCATAGCAAACAAGATATCAAATCTTAATGGCATAGCAGAGCAAACAGTGCAGGAAATTACACACAGAGCGAGACTCAGTAATTTCGGCATAGGCTCTTTTCCATGAAACGTTTTATATGTTAATTTTGGAACTATTACGTCGCAGACTGCCCGTCTTGCAGCACCATTTCTGTCTGTCATCATCGGTTTTCACCGAGACAGTTTGCCACATGACACCTCTCGCTTCCAGCTATAAATGCCGTTTATTCCTCAAGCGGAAATGCAAATCCTCTAACAAAAGCTGAGCAACTGGGAGGGAGAAAACCTGTTTTTACGTTCCTTGTAAGATGCAGTCAGACCATTGATTTTTTTTTCAGAGCTCTGTCTTTGTCAGCTGTCTCTCCTGGGGGGATAGGGCTCACACACTTCTGTGATTATTCCTCATGTTGTGTTTTGTTTGACTGACCTTGGTGTGTGCTAAATCCCTCATTCCTGCTCCCTTTGTGGCTCTTCCTAACTGCATTTGGGTGTAATGGATCCTTTGTTTCTATTGTGTAAAGCTGCAATTAACCACCTGAAACCACTCTGAAATTAACAGCTAGCGGGGTCCATTCTGTGCTTTTACACATGAAGTTGTGCTAATGAATACTTTCATAATTTATTGTTGTTGTTATTTCTTGAATCTTTTGAGGTAGAGCTTCAGGTTACTCAATAGATGTTCACAAATTTTATGATTTTTTTCTTGCATATTTTAATCTGAGGCAAGACTGAACATTTTCAGTCCTCAGTTGCCTTTGAGCACCCCCTGGTACTTCACCGGGGGGTGCCGCACCAATTACAAGTTGTGAAAAATGGATCATTATGGTAGTTTGAAGGAGGCAGACAGCGAAGGCACTGGGGGAGGGGAGAGAAGGTAAGCTGGTATTTTGCAATGTGCATTGAGGGTTTTTTTTTTTTTTTTTAAAACTAACAGGTGGCTGCACCAAAGGGTCTGAATAATCTCTTATCCACCAAGGAATCTGTTTGCTCTTATCCTGGACCTTCTGGTTAGGCAAAGCTTTAATTCCTGACAGTGTCAATAAATTATAGGCTTCACTGAAGGCCACATTGTTTTAGCTTTCACTTTGCTTGTGCTTTAACTATACTCCTCTTTCTTTTGTTAAAAATTATCTACACATATATATATATATATATATATATATATATATATATATATA